>JAODTR010084694.1:0-14480 GCA_025399935.1 Amblyopsis rosae | reverse complement strand
GTGGGGGGGCTGTAATGGGGGGGGTTTTTGGGGGGGGGCACCTGTCACTTTTGAGTTTGATGGTTGCTACCCTGTGTATCTCTCTCTGGCCAGTCTGGTCTTGGAGAAGTGCACTCTGTGTACAACTTTAAATTGAATAAGACCCAGACGTCTCATACCACCACTCCTGCATAAACCCAATCCCCAACTCCCGCTTCCAAGCCAACTTCGTTTTGTTACTAGAGTGCTTGTCTATGGACATGATGCATGTGTAGATATGGGATATCAACCCCCTCTGATGGGGCAACAGAGACAGCACAGTGTCCCAGGGTTGACCTGGGGATGAGGGGGGGAAATCAGGGAACTGAGAGGAAGAAAAATGCCGTACCTGAAGGTAGCGGAAAAAGTGTGATGGAGGCAGAGAGCACTTCAAGACAAGAACGGAAGCTAACAAAACCTTTGTTTCCATACATGTCTTGGAAAGTCCCAATGTCCTTTCGGCCCACTGGGAGAAGGCTGTATCCACTATGGATGGGAGGAATGATTGGTTCCTATCAATAGGGCTCAATGTGGAGGCAGAGTAAAATTTAAAGTGGCGTCAAAACTGGTACCAGATTTTAAGGGTGGAGAGCACCACAGGGTTGCCAGTATTGCGAGATAGGGATATTGGAAGAGAAGGCCAGAGAAAGGGAAGGAGAGAGGTAGAGATGCAGGACCGTGATTCAAGATGGCACCATGGCAAGTCTGAAGCATGTAGCCAGAATGGGAGTTTTTGAAAATTTGCAGCCCAGAAGTAATAAAAGAAGTTGGGTAACGCCAGTCCTCCTCCAAATCTACACCTCTAAAGCAGAGATTTACTGACCCTGGGTGCCTTTTCCGCCTATATGAATGAAGAAATAGCCTGGTCAATCGACTTAAAAAAAGATTTAGGTAGAAACAAGGAAATACAATTAAAAAGATAAAGGAATTTAGGCAAACACTTTCACTGCATTGATTCTCCCTATAAGGGAGGTGGGATACTGAAGCTGTCCAAAATAGATAGGATAGAGGGCAGGCAAACAACAGCGTTACTGACATAAAGTAGCAAATCATCTGCATACAGTGACAGCTTGTGGTCAACCCCTTCACGCGAAACACCCTGAAACATGGGCGACGCCCACAGGGCCACAGAGATTTGCAAAACTTGTCCCCAAACCCAGATTTCTTGAGAACGGCAAATAGATATGGCCACTCAATTCTATCAAAGGCCTTTTCCGCATCAAGAGAAATTACAAGCTCAGGATACTCAGAGACTTGCTTGACATAAAATATATTTAACAAAGTCCGAATGTTAAAAAACGAGTGTCTCCCCTTGATAAAGCCAGTTTGTTCCTCTGATATGATATCTGGTAGGACCGTCTCAAGGCGCTGTGCTAGCAGCTTTGCAAGCACCTTTACATCCACATTAAGGAGGCTCAATGGCCTATATGACGAACATGAAGTGGGGTCCTTTCCCTTCTTAAGAAGCAGCGCTATGGATGCCTGGGTTAAGGTTTGTGGCAGAGTACCCCGTTCCAGTGACTCGTAAATAGATAGCGCCCTTAATGCTAACTTGTCATTAAATTTCACAAAGAATTCTGTGGGAAATTAATCAGGGCCCGGGGCCTTCCCATTCTGCATTGAGTTTAAAGACCGAACCACTTCCTCATGGGTGAGAGGGCATTCAAGGTGAGCCTCAGTGTCAGCATAAACCATAGGACAGTCTAGTGATTGCAGAAATTGATTCATATTGGTGTAATTTGCTGGAGATTCAGATGTGTATAGGGAGGTTTAAGATGATGTTAAGGTGTCATTAATGCCTTTGGGGTCAGTAATTTTTGTTTTACACACATCTACATTAGGCCTGTAGCCTTGTCTTTGGCTATTTTGGTCTGTGTAACTTTTGGCCAATCCATTTCTGTTTCGAGCAGGAAAACTGCTCTAAAGACTTAATTTTAGTTTTCCCGCTCTGGAACATTAGATTATTGCGAAGTTGCTTAATTCAAATTTTCTGCTATATAAAACATAAACTAATGTTACATAAAAACAAAGTCTGTTTATTTTCTGACTATGAAAATTGTAGGCTTAGGCGATGTTGTATCCAAAAGGCTAAACGATGCCAAATTCTGAAGTTCCACATCATCATGATCATGCTTAATAAATCGGAACTCATGATGTGCTCACCTTAGGTCATTCATGAAATACTTTGAATTCATGCTAGTTCTTGATGAGTCGTGAAATATTAATGCATGAAGTAATGCACAAATCATGCATGAATTCATGATAATTAATGTACCACTTAGTACAGTACTAAGTGTTTCATCTTTAAATCCCCTTTTTAACTGCTCACGCGCTTAAGTATTGCACTAGTATTGCACATGCTCTTATCTCTCACTATTTATTAAAAGAAAATAGAAAAAAATGATATGCACTTTATTAGCTAGGCCATTACCTATTGCATTTCATATGGTTTATTACGTAGTAACAGGTATGATGACATTATGTTGCATTTGTTCTATTTAGAATATTGTCTGCTTATAATTGCTGGTATATGACCTGTCCAACTACTGACAAGTGTACTACATGTAAGTCACTTTGGATAAAGGCGCCTGCCAAATGCAATGTAAATGTAAATAATTAATGTTAAATTAATGCACAATTTACTATAGGCTACAACACAGATGATAAATTATACAATTAAATTTCTACACAACACAAAAAGGTAGAATTTAAACAGACAAGCTATTATTGATAATTAAAGCTATAGGAAGTCATAACTAAACATCATCTTAAAATAAAACAAATGGCCTATAATAACTTAACCTGCTCTTCAATAACGTAAGACTTTTCCTTTGAAAATCACTACCATATAGCCTGCTGTGGTTATAGGCCTATACTTATGCTTCTTTTACAAGCAACAGCAGGCCTATCCCGTGCTTTCATTTGTTATATGCCTTATTGTGTTACAAATTGAGGCTTCAAACCATCTGACAGCCTATAGGTTACCCACAATAGATAAAATCTAATTAATTCATAAATGCAGTAGTGTCTTATGTGTGTAATGTGGCGACTGCAATAGTGTTTGTTTTTGGTAACCCTGCTAATATGCGTGATAGAGTATGATATCCAATAAAAAATACAAAATGTATATAAATAATAATAAGAATAGTAATAATAATAAATAAATACATAAATTATTAAACTGATTATTATTTTTGTCCGAGGTGCTTTGGTGGTGCCGCGCAGAGCCCAGACTAATAAAAGGATGGTAACAGTTTAGTAATGAATATATAATTACATGAATTTATAATTATTATACATTGGCAAATATAGGCTATGTAATTATGGATGAATGTAACCTTATATGAATGTAACCCAATGGGAATTCCAAAAGCCAATAGATTAAATATGTTTGAATTTAATATTTTAACATCCTGCAATGAATAGCCTAATTTTAAACCCTGTGTAACCCTGTGTAAAACCTGCACCATTTCGGCATTTCCCCTAAAAGCTTGACAATTCCCCTGCGCATAACATAGGATTGACCGTTGTTGGAAGGGGAATATTTCAGAGCCGTTTGCTTCTTTTTTTTTTTTAAATGGGGAGATATATAATTGCGTGTGTTGTTGACCAGTGATCATGTAGGCATGTTGAACAGTGTAGAGCCTAGTCTATGTCATAACCATCCATCTTCTTCCGCTTATCCGGAGTCGGGTCGCGGGGGCAACAGCTCCAGCAAGGGATCCCAAACTTCCCTTTCCCAAGCCACATTAGCAAGCTCTGACTGCGGGATCCCAAGCCGTTCCCAGGCCAGTGTGGAGATATAATCTCTCCACCTAGTCCTGGGTCATCCCCAAAGCCTCCTCCCAGCTGGACGTGCCTGGAACACCTTCCAAGGAGAGCCAAGCTTCTCACCCTATCTCTAAGGGAGACCCCAGCCACCCTCCTGAGAAAACCCATTTCGGCCATTTGTACCCGTGATCTAGAACTAGATCGGCCGCTTGTACCGGTGATCTAGTTCTATGTCATAACCATGTGTAACAATGTCAAGACATGCTAGATATTGTACTATCTACAATACTGTCTGATGGCGACCTTGTGACATGTTTACCTTTTGTGCGGGAGAGCGGGGTTCAAGCACCGGGTGAAAAAGATTACACTCTGGCATAATTTTTGGTTTTACGTTTTACGTTTTTAGTATTAACAAAAAATTATTACGCAAAATAACTAAATCATAGTTGTACAGACTTAAAAGTTGAGACATTTTTCTTCACACTTTTGTCCCCCCACCTAAAAAATATCTCCTGCATCACTGGGCCTATGTCTCTCTCTCGGCCACCTTTTATTGTGGACTGAATACACTAAATACTGGTTAATAAGGCTGCTAGGCTAGCCTATTGTGATCGGACGGCAAACCTTTTACCTCAAGGCAGTTGTATCATGCTAATTACTGTAATGGCCCATCAAGCACATGTGATATGTTTGTGGTTGGGATCGTGCAAAGCTCGGTCTACAACCATGGGCAACACCAAACGGCATTGAGCATAACAGATTTTGTAATAGCCTACAATAGACCTTAGTTTTTGCCTCCCAATATAAAATAAACATTGGCTTACATCCTTGTGCCTGATGTATGCTGATTATTCAAACAGAATTAAAACTAAAACCAGTGAAACCATATAGCTGCAAGTGACATACTAAATCCTATTGTTCTCAATAGGCTATGGCCTAAATGACCATTAAATGTTGCATACCACGTTGAGGGGGTTGCTGTTGCTGGTTTAAAGCACTTTAAAATTTTCATTTTTTTCTTAGCAGCGGTTTGACTCAGTAGAAGACTTTTTTTTTTACAATAAACTTGGGTGCCTTCCCAGATAGCAGACCAACATTGAACCACCATTTAATCAACGTTGACACATCAACGAAACTATCATTGAATCAATGTTGAAATTCAACATCAGGTCAGGTCTGCACCCTGAAATAATGTTGTTTCAATGATTAATAAAACATCAAAATGGAAAAAAAGCAATGCTATTTCAACCATTATTTAACAATGAAACAATATCAAATCAATCCTGCTTTATGTATAGCAGGAGTCTATGCAATTTGCCAGTAAAAACAAATGTCATGTCAAGTTTGACATCACATCAGAGACCACGTGGGGCTGCAATATACATAATTTTTTACCAAAATGTCAGTAACTCAAAGTAAATGAAACACAATTAAATCAGAATTTAATTATTATGTCATTTTATTTATAATTAACATGCAAGTTTATTGAAATACGTTTTATTTCATGCCTGATGCCTTCAACCATCTCTGTATAACTTTGGACCCTTTCGAAGGCCTCTATCTATTTTGATAACTTAATATGGTGATGCTTGTCTTTCATCTGACTGAGGGCAGCTTCCACATCAGTGGGAGCAATGAAGGCCACATCGCTCACCAGCAGTGTCTCAAAACTAATCATCACATGGGGAAAAACACAATACATGTGACAATTAAAATTAGTGATTAGGCTACTTTAGTCAAGGGAGCAGTTTGTCTATTGTAAACAGGCAAGATACAATGTTGTCCCAGAAATGAAGCAAATGTGCATTCTGTGGCTTCTGACTTTGGCAAACAAAGTGAAAAGATACATTTGATATGCTTTAAAATAGCAAATTAACATAATAAATTCAGCTTTGCATAAATTTCGCTCTCGCATCGCCGAGGGTGCTTCTGATAAAACCCTGACTATATATTAGGTTTATGTGTTTCCCATTTAGACACCTGTGCCAATAATAATGTTCTGCTCTTTATAACTGAGAATTTTCTGGCTGCCATGATTTTCTCAGTTTTTTGCATTGCGTATCAACCAAGATTAGCCTATATTGTCTATCAGGGGAAGGTAATAGATGAATTAGTCTACCGTGTTAAATTTGTGATAGGCCTATAAGCAAATCGCATATTTGGACATAGTTTTACTATTGTATAATAAAAATACATTGCCTCTAATAAGAAGCAATTGGTGTGTGTGTGTGTGTGTGTATGTATATATATATATATATATATATATAATTAATTAAAATGCAGGAAATGTTCTGGGGACGGACCCCAGATCCCCTGCTTCATAGTGTCCACCCCTTCCCCAAAATAACATCTGTAAGATGGGCCACCCCATGAGCTTGAGGGTAATTCGAACACTGAGCCTATTCATATACTTATTTACTTACAGCCTGGCGCTGGGTTCACATACGAGTAGTAAAAGTAGAACTGTACTGGACTCAAAAACATTTTAAATGAAAACTAAAATAGTACACAGAGCTAAATTAGGGATCTTAACAATTCAGTTCTCCCTCCGCACTCACAGGTTGTAAACAAAGCTGCTGTACACTGCAGTGCACTGTACAGATATTTATTTAGTTTTTCAGGTGTTGTAGGCTGATATTACATGGATTTCATGCATTGTCTATATAAGTATTAACCAAGGACAACATGAAAGACAACCAATAATACAATACCTTGATTTGGTTGAAATGTAGCTTAGAAAAATTTGAAGTAAAAACCCATCTTCGGCCGCGGTAGGTCCCTTGTACCTCCGTGAGGTCTTCTCCCACCTGCATGGCAGCTGTCCCTTTCAGGTATGGCAACCTGGTTGCACTGTGTCCTTCTGAACTGAGAAATACATGGACCCAAAAATGTATAAATAAGAGGCAAATAATCACATCACACATTATCAATTTTTCACTATGATGCTAGCGTAGCTATACCCCGTAGTCTAACTTTTTACAGAATGGTTACCGAATTATTACATTGTTTAGTTTTATATTAAACTTAAGGGTTGCAATCTGTTAATAAATCTAAAAGTTACAGTGGATTTTATCCCAAAAACAGGCACCTCTGATTTCTATTTGTTTACCTGGCCTTCCAATATTGACGGTACGGTAAAGTACTGTACTGTAGCGAGGACAGTTAACTACATTAGCTGGCTAGTTATCTTACTATAATGTGCCAATGTTAAACATCAATACCAATATTGTAAACAAGGAACCCACAATCTTACATCAGTGGGATTTCTTTCAGAATGAGTATATCCAGCTACCCGGTACGGTACTGACAAAGTAATGTAGCAAATATGTGTTAGTAGCTAGCATTAGCAGCTAGCATTAGCTAAAGAAATATGGACAGAGAGAACAGGACTACCGGGCACTAGTACAATTGCAGATTAAACATTGCGTTAATGAATCTACGGTTTATGATCTAAATAAAAATGTATATGAGCCATATGAGCCCAGGTTAAACAAGCGACTGTGGCATTCCACTGATAATGTAGGCTCATTGGCACTGAACGACCAACAAAACCACTTACTGTGTAGGGTGGGTGTTTCATGGCATCCTTGAAACACAAAAGTTAAATATCATTCCTTGTCATTGAGAAAACTCCCATAGTCGGCAACTTTTCCTGTACCAACAATGACCAAAGCATAGCAGTAATTCATTGCAGGTCGGAAGTCAATATTTACGAGTCGTTATTACCAACTTCCAATCTAAATGTGTCGCTGGACTGGACACATTGAAAAAATATGTATATGCCCAACTGCAGTGTGCAAAATTGGTTAAATATTCCTAATGTATACTTAGGCTACAGTACATGACACTGAAATGGAGCCAGCCACCAGCATTCCTTATGTTGCCTCACTTAATTAATCTAGTTCTCAATAATAAAATGTTTGTTGTAACATAAAATAATGATTAGAATATTTTTTTAGTTGATATAACATGCAAAACAAGAATAAAAAAGAAATGTGTCCTTGTAGGCTATAGGGCTACAACCACTGTAAAAATAGCCTTTAAAACATTCTACTGCCAGAGCACACAACTGGCTGCATTAAAATGAAAAAGGCAGACCATTGTAAATTACAAACTTTCAGCCTTTTGTTAATGGTTGCTCAAAATTAACCCAATTATTCATACATGAGATGATCGATAAGTGTACTAGCCTACTGAGTTTCTTTGCGCCACCTGGTGGATGAGTTCAGCATTGCCGGACATTATAGAGTGTGACTCAAAACGTCTTGCTTAATAAAGAGAGAACGTGCAGGATTTCCTACCGCAACGCAACAAAAATATCGGGCATTTTAAAATGGCATATCTGTATTGGATAATATAGGAAACATTAACACTGCGGGTTTTCCCAACAATTTTCTTTGTTCCTGATATGTCAAGAAAGTCAATTATCTGCATTAACTGGTCTGTGGTGAGTTGGAATAGAGCTCCTATGACCTCAAAGAGCAGATTATCAATCTCGAGATCCATTTTAACAGGTGAGAGATTAGTGGGGCTGCAGTGTTGACGTTTTACCTATTACCGTGGGTTTTGTTGCTCCCTAGTGGGCACTGCACTTCAGGATGGCGCTTGCCTTGGCTAGGTTTTCACTCCAACCGTAGCTGCACTCTCTACCGTCTATTTTTTTTAAAATGGGTTTAATAAAGTTTGACATGGGGTTTATTCCTGTGTTGGGACTCTAGCCTCACGTCTCTAATCCTAGCGGTGCCTCCAAATGTAAACGCCCTAAAAGGGGAGTATTTGCTTGAGAAATGCACACAGACACAACTTTCCACCAATAGTGAATGAAATGATTTTATATACCCAAACAACCATACAACAATGTAGGTACAAAGCAAAAATATGTAAAATTCCTCTGCTGCATCTCTACAGAATTGAATGAAACACATCTGTAGGCTAATACACGCTTCATAGGCTACTTTGCGCTACACACATTGGTTAGCATTGCCAGAAGCTAATACAACTGGCTTACTCAACTTTCAATATTCCACACAATATACAAACAAATTGCATTGGAACATTTTCCTAATATACACACTCATATAACACTATGATTAATATTAACACTTAATGTCGGGGACTCATACCTGAAAGGGGAGTATTTGCTTGAGAAATGCACACGGACACAACTTTCCTCCAATCATGCATGTAATGATTGAAGAGAGAAAGCGAGGTGCACCCTACTATAGCGTTCCCCCTGCTGGAGCCCTCAGGTAACTACAACAACTTATATACACTACTGCTGTTGAGAGTAACATTTTGCACATAAACCTAAGTACTGTACTGCAACAGTGTCACTTATAACCATGAAATATAACAACATTAAACTATAGTTTTAGGGAAATGCTAAATATGAATGTTACCATAATGCCTACTCTAGCTTCCTAGTATTACTGCCAATTATTCCATTGGTCACAATTGCAATATGCGATTTTAATATTAACCTAAATGTGTGTTATTTTTTGCATACAACAAGTTTGCACAAAGATAGAGTGCTACCTTCTTTCACTGAAAGTGAGCCCCAGTGAGTGAACCTTAAAATTATGAATATCTGTGTCATTCTGGCTGCCGTGCTAGTCACTGCTTTGGCCATGTAGAGCTGGATCGATTGATTGGCATTATGAATTGCACTGTACTTGCAGGCAGTTACTGCTCTCGTTCTAAAGAGAACTGCAGCACAAATCATTGAATTATGATGTCTCTTTGTGCTAATATACCAAAAAAATGTTACAGTAGGCTTATGCTGTCACTTCTTTATACTATGTCATGCTACAGTAAGCTAGTACGTGTGATTGTGTTGCATCTGATTGTTAATGTGATCAAAACCATTGCTGAAATTCGTGTCAGTGGATGCGATTGCCAATCTAACCTAGGCTAATTGTCGAATCTTCATATTGAACAGCCAAATCCAATTTGATTGACAATTTTCTGAGTCGGGGACAGCCCTATATTCAAAATGGTAAATGGGCACATTTATATAGTGCTTTTATTCAAAGCGCTTTACAGTATTTTGCCTCACGTTCACCCATTCACACACACATTCATACACCGATGGTGATTGCTGCCATGCAACCAACCACCGGGAACAGTTTTGGAGGGTTAGGGGGTTAGGCATCTTGCTCAACGATGCTTACAGGTAGGTTAACACCGAGGTTCGAACCCATGACATTCCGGCTGGGAGCCCAACACCCAGACAACTAGAACAGCCTGCCCCCCTAACCAACCAACCTAAGTTGGTTCTGAGAACTTCACTTACTCCCCAATGCATTAAGCATCCGATATAAGACACTAGTGTTGGTCTACAAGGCAGTAAAGAGATCTGTCCCAAGCTACCTCCAAGCAATAGTCTGGTTCCAGGCCCCAACAAGAGCACTTTGTTCTAAAACCCTGGCTGGCACTGACATTTCTACAAGGTCTCAAGACTCAATCATCAAGTCTCAAATGTTTTCTGTCCTGGCACCACAATAGTGGAACAAGCTTCTGCTAACAGTCAGGACTGACTAAACATTACCCATCTTCCGAAAGAGACTCAAGATACACCTCTTCACAATCCACCTTGGTACCTCGACTAGCGACTTCGCCACCTCCTTGCACTCAATCCTAAATTAAGTTGCTTCATCGGATACTTTTTCTACTCACTACTCTTCCAAAAAAAAAAAAAATTTTTTAAATTGCTATTATGTTTTAAGCACTTTAATATTTAGGCCATTAGGAATGTTGTTTGATGATATAATGGCATATTGACAGGGTAGTAGTCATGATGACAATATGCTGTAACTGTTCTAATATAATAAGGTTTGCTGACAAATGCTGGTGTATGACCTAACCAACTATTGACATATGTATTATATGTAAGTCGCTGTGGATAAAGTGTCTGCCAAATGCTGTAAATGTAGAGTGGGCGAGACAACAATTTCTGTTTAGTTAAGCAGCTGGTACTGTAGCACGCCAAAGGCTGTAGTAGGCTACTACTTCTTTTTGTTTCAGGCACGCAGGCAGGCAGGCAGGCAAACAGGCAGGTAGGAGGCAGTAATAATACATCCGATCACACCACTAGTCAATTTGGCTTTAGATTGTAAACGTATGGATATAATTATTAACATACGAACATGAAAATAAATAATTGTGTGAATACGGAAATAAACAAATGAATATATTTAGAAATACAGAATATGTAGAAATAGCCTATTGTGGTAAATTACATAGACAATAGGTTATATTGTCTTGCCATTGATAGTAAATGTGTTTTTTTTTAAAGAAACATTTGTAAATGTGTATATTGGAGAGCTAAGTGACGTTGTAATTTTACAACAAGGGGTGTTACAGGGATTTGCCATTGTTTTGTGTAGAAATATTATCACATTTCCCAGGCATGCATAGCGATATGATTAGGAGCTTTATGGCAGCAAGTTGTGGTCTTGTTGTAAGGCAGCAGTAAAATAAATGAACAAGAACATCAACTCCTACATTGGTGACCGCAATTTTTCTCTTGGACATGTTTCTGGAGTTTATTGAATATGGCAGCTAATGCAGTATCACTGGAATTACCATAGTTTTGGGAGCTAAACGCCACTGCCTGGTTTATACAGGACGAAGCTCAGCTCGCCCTGCGGGAAATTACTGCGGAGGACATTAAATACTACTACTATTCTTAGTGGAACCACCGCAGCGAGGGTGGATAGTGTACTGGAACACCCACCAGAAGACAACAAATATACGGCACTTAAAGCTCACCTTAAGAACACGTTTGGACTGTCGGAATCTGAACGAGCTCGCCAACTCCTTTCTCTTGGGCTCAGTGACAATAAACCATCGCAGTTAATTAATCGTATGCTCGCTCTGCTGGGGAATCATAGGCCGGGTTTTTTAAAGAACTATTCCTACAGCAGCTCCCGGATCAAATTCAGTTAACCCTGACCAATTCAGATATTCAAGATTTCTGCCAGCTGGCCAAAGAGGCAGACAAGTTTTTCTTCACTGGACAAAAATTTACGTAAGCATCCTGTCTCCACAGCTGCTGTGGCCCAGCATCCAAAACAGACGTTGTGTTTTAAGTGTGTTCCTCCGTGAAGCTATGTCATGTCGGGAAATGCTTCGGCCACCACTCGCACTGGCGGCTTACTCTTCATTGCAGACTCTCTCTGGTCGTCATTTTTTTTGCGACACGGGCGCTTAGGTGAGCGTGCTGCCAGCATCTGACCTCGACATGGGATTGTTTTGGCTAAGGTGTCCGACCCACTCATCGGTGCCAATTTTCTGTGTGCAAACAACCTGCTGGTAGATGTGGGGAACTGTTGGCTGGTCAATGCTGAAACATTTACTTAACTGTCATGTCAACACAGTAATGCATCCACAACTAGACTTTCTAGTGCTCTCTTGCCAGCTGATGACATTCCGCGCCTCTTAATGGAGTTCTCAGACCTCTCCACGCCTACCTTTTCATCCACCTCCACAAAGCATGGCGTGGAACATTTCATCTAAACCACAGGCCCGCCGGTGCATGCCCGAACCCGACGACTCTGACATTCACAAACTCCCCTTGAAAAGACCGAATTCGAACCTATGGAGAGCCTTGGCATCATCCGCAGGTCGATAGTCCCTGGGCTTCCTCTCTTCACCTTGTGCCTAAGCCCAACGGTGGTTGGCGCCCGTGCGGGGACTACAGGCGCCTTAATGACGACACTATACCTGACCGCTATCCTGTCCAGGATTTTTCAGCCTGCCTTCCATGGACTTCCCTGGGCACCACATCACCTAAGCTGGAGCAGTCCCACTACCATCAAAGGTAGAAGCAGTGGTTCAGTTCCCACTACCCTAGGGAATCACTGGTTTGATCACCAAGCAGCGGCAGCGGGAAAATAAATAAACAATAGAGTCGACACCAATATTCGTCTTCTGAATATATAAACTCCTACACTATCTTAATTTATTATATATTTAATTTATTCATAATTTTAGTCATATATTCTTTATTTTGGGAGCTTCAGTCCTTCACAGATGACAGCCCACAGAGCTGAAATGCATTGCATTTAACAGTAAAATGTTAGTGTTTGTTCAGTATTGCTGAGTGTTTGTTTTTTTAATCTATGTTAAGAAAAAACATTTTAATATTGTGTTTTACCTGGGAAATGTCCTGCTGCGAAGCTCCTTAATGAAAACTTGACTGCCATTTTGAACAGCTTTGATATCTGTGTTTTGTCCTGTGTCATGCTTATTCCAATTTTTCTTCTTTTTCACTACAAACCAAAAATACATTGCTTATCCACCTACTGTATACTATAGTATTAGATCAACAATAATGCAAAAGCATATGCAAAAACAATTTCATGCATAGTACACATAAACTTACATGTGGATTTGCCATGGGTCTTCTCACAGTTGGGACAGTGATAAATATCAATGTATGGAGCATCATCTTCATCAACTCTGACACAACTAAATTAGAGAAAGCTGTTAGAAATTGTTTTATAGCAGGATACTTTGAGGGAATTTATAAACAGTGAAATGGGATAACACCCACGGCCAAAGACTAAATTTAATTAACATTTTAAAATGCTTTGTAATCACCAGGTAATTCAAGATATGATAAAATGACAAAACAAGGCCTACAATACACAGTACAGTAAGATCTAAAAGGTGGTATTGCTATACATGACTGCACGTCACTAAATATCTGTTGATAAAATGTTGATGTAGTGTTGGTGGTACATCATTAAGGCCATGTTCTCATGACAACATTGAGTTTTTGGAAAAAATAAGTTTTTTTTTCTTTTTGGCCTTGCGTCCAGAAGACCTACAAAGGTCACGTCACATCAGCGAAGTTGCATGTAGACTACACATTTAAATGTTATTATGATGTTGTTTGATTAAATAAAAGATAACTGGGCAAGAATCTACACAAACACAGCATACCGTAAATGATTAAACTGAAACATTATTGACAGTCTATCTGCAAGTTGACATCTTCAAATGGCAAAACAGCTCATCTTATTAATTCGACTGAAGTCTGTATGTTTCCTTTAAAACGCCAGCTTAGGTTGCTCTGTTGCTGGATTTTATGTCGAATGTTGAACAGGAGACGACCACCGAACAAGCATTGCGATCAAAATACGAAGTAAATGGATTAATTTTCATTTAGTTAAACTAGTGTCGCATTATCTGCTGAAGGTTTTTCATTGACAGGTGTCGTGACCCATGCACAAAAGTGATTGTCCAGTTTTATGGTTAAACTCACACATTTTAATCTGGTCAAAATGAATGGATCAATAATTCAGAAATATTACATGTCACTGACATAAAGGAAGGATTAGGCCTACATTTGCATGTTTTGCGTGTTTCAGACAGATAAAAGCAGCTGTAGATGCGGACAGCAATCACTTTTTAATCGGACGACGATGTTTTGGCACGACACCGGCTACTATTACCAGTTTCGCATTTGCTTTGAGTTCACCGCAAAGATACATACATACATGTATATATACATATATATACACACACACATATATATATATATATATATATATATATATATATGTATATGTGTGTGTGTGTGTGTGTGTGTGTGTGTGTGTGTATATACTTTTCGATTCCCGGTTTCGATTCCATTATTTTTGGGAGAAGAAATACAACATATTTCAAGATGGAAAATGTCCTGA
>JAODTR010084683.1:0-11665 GCA_025399935.1 Amblyopsis rosae | reverse complement strand
AGGTTAGTTCCTGGTTCTAGACCCATAGGGCAGGTTAGTTCCTGGTTCTAGACCCATAGGGCAGGTTAGTTCCTGGTCCTAGACCTATAGGGCAGGTTAGTCCCTGGTCTAGACCCATAGGGGAGATTAGTCCCTGGTCTAGACCCATAGGGCAGGTTAGTCCCTGGTCTAGACCCATAGGGCAGGTTAGTCTCTGGTCTAGTGACCCATAGGGCAGGTTAGTCCCTTGTCTAGTGACCCATAGGGCAGGTTAGTCTCTGGTCTAGTGACCCATAGGGCAGGTTAGTCCCTGGTCTAGACCCATAGGGCAGGTTATTCCCTGGTCCTGGACCCATAGGATTGGGCAGATTAGAGCCTAGATCTCCTAGTGTAGGTCTGGTGTGTGAGGTGGTTGTTTCTAGCCTGAATCTTCCCAACTATTGCTCTCAGCTAAAACATTTAGCTAGGCGAGCTAGCACGCTAACATGCTAGTATGCTAACATCCGACACGCAAAAGTTTGACTATCCCACTAGAGTGCTAGCATGTTATGTCCAATTGGTAACTGTTCAAATCCCAACTGACCCTGAACTGGCATACACTGCGGTTGTTTCCTTCTCTTGGTTCAACCCTTATCGCCGTGCCTGTAGTCCTTAACTTTCACCCCTCACGCTTATCTCGCTGACACCTCTCGCCGCTGTTTCCTGTCACCCTCTCTTCCTGCCTTTCAGTGTCCTGCTCCCCCCCTGACCTTTACGCCCACTTTGACCTGCGTGGCCTTGTCACTTGACTCCCATACCCTGTGTGCAATGTGCAAGTGTAGGACAAGAAGAAAATCTTCTTGTCAGCAATTCCCCACCATATTTCCTGTCTTCAAAAGACAATACAGTTGATTTTTTTTTGTTCTTTTCTTTTCAGTTTTAGTGGCTTATCTCGATCGATGAATGTTTTTTCACGCTTCGCTAATAACTCGAAATGAGTGTGAATAGACAGCGTGTGATGGAGAACGCAACAGGGGAATGAATGACGGAGAGACTCAATGAAAAGAGGACATGCGTCTAGAGAGGGAGATGGAGAGAGAGAGAGAGAGAATTCCCCCCAGTGTCTCTCTTGTAGATGTTGATGCATGCTAATGAAAAGCAGCTAATGAGTCTGAGTAGAGGCACACTGCGACAGTGGAGGGACTCTGGAGGTCCCTGGAGTCTGAGACTAAACCCCCCACCCCCCTTCCCCACCCCCCTCCCCCAGCAGAGGGAGTGGGGAAATGGGCCTCATGTTGAGAACTAACCTATTTTTCATTCCATTTTCTACTCCGGAAAGAGTTGAGGCATTTTTTCAGGGCCCGGGGACATAATTATAATTATGAAAGTGTTTCTTTTAAAACATAGTTCCATATCGCGTTTGTTTTATATATGTTGTTTTAACATTACATATTTGGCACAAGTTTAATAATCAATCATCTTCATTGCTTAAAAACTTGAATGAATATAACATGTACAAGTTAACATGGAAAAAGTAACGGATAATAAAATAAATAATAAAAAGGATATTTGGGAAGATCAAATTATTTCCCTATAGTGTTTGATATATGGCATAAGATCAATGCAATTTATTGCAATCTTTCCATAAATGTGCAAGGTGTGCTTGCGTGTGCGTGCCTGTGTGTGCGTGTGTGTGTGTGTGCGTGTGTGCGTGCGTGCTTGAGTCCAAACGGTACCCCCTTAATAAGATGTATAAGGTTAAAGGACCAAAGGTCAATGTTGGTCATAATGGACTCATCAAAACGTCATATCATGAACCGTGTGTTTGTGTGTGTTCGTGCACGCGCACTATTTTCATCTCCATCTATTTATTTTTCTTTGATTCAATTTATTTTCTTTCGTTTGTGGATGTTTTGATCCTTTATCCCTTCTCTTTCCTGTCTCACACAAGATTCCTTTCTCTCTCTCTCTCTCTCTCTCCCCGCAGGGTTCTTCTTCTGTGGTGCCTGCGTGCTGTTTAAAACACTTAGAAATGATTTAGTGGCCTCCGAGGCCATTCCATTAGCCGCTCTCTGTATTTATCCTCTCCCCTGCTCTCAACCGATTGCCAGCATTCTTCTCTCTCTCCTCTCCCGTCTGTATTCTCCCCCCCCCATCTCTCTCCCCTCATCTCTCTCTCTCCCATGACATGCACGCGCCCGCAGAAAAAATGCTTACACCCCAGTTTCGCTCTTCCGACGACACCGTTACTATGGTTACGTCCACCCCCGTCTCTCCCAAACAGGACGGACGCCTGATGGCCAACGACCAGCTGATAGGGGTGAACGGAGAGTCCCTGATCGGACTGTCCAACCACACCGCCATGGAGACGCTGAGGCGCTCCATGTCCTCTGAGGGCAACGCCCGGGGTACCATACAGTTGGTGCTGCTCCGCACGGCTGGACAGGTACCACGGAGACACCAGGCGCCTGTCTGTCTGTTTCTGTCCTTGTCTCTGTTTCTGTCTCTCTCTGTCTCTGTCTCTCTCTTTCTCTCTCTTCTCTCTGTTTCTGTCCATCTGTCTGTCTCTCCCCCCCGTCTCTACTAATCCTAACCAGTACTTAACCACTAATGTCACCTCCCCCTGCTGGAGATGTGCGGTACAGCAAAGTTGCATCACCGCAAATAACTTGTAAGAATCCGCCTCTTCGTAATAACGTCTTATCAATTGTCTCCCCTCTCAGTCTAACAATGCCAGCCCTGAAACAAACACAGCCTCTGTCTCCACAACCAACCTCCAGCCCAACCTCCAGCCCAACCAACCCAACCTTCAGCCGAACCTCCAACCCAACCTCCAGCCCAACCTTCATCCTAACCAACCAAACCTTCAGCCGAACCTCCAACCCAACCTCCAACCCAACCAGCCCAACCAGCCCAATCTCCAAACTCCGATGTCCAGCAACCAGGTACGGAATGGCGACCTCCTCCAGAGCAAGCGAAGCTCCCCCTCTTTCCACGCATTGAGGAGGTGCGACTCTGGGCGCCGGGAATGCCTCCGGCAGCGTTATACCCCCTGGCACATAGGCCCCACACAAGCCAGGTTTACCTACGCCTTAGGGGTGATCACCATAGAGGTGATCGCCATAGAGTGGACCGCCATAGAGTGGACCGCCATAGTGGTGACCGCCATAGAGTGGACCGCCATAGAGTGGACCGCCATAGAGGTGACCGCCATAGAGGTGACCGCCATAGTGGTGACCGCCATAGAGGTGACCACCATAGTGGTGACCGCCATAGAGGTGACCACCATAGTGGTGACCACCATAGTGGTGACCGCCATAGAGTGGACCGCCATAGTGGTGATCGCCATAGTGGTGACCGCCATAGAGTGGACCGCCATAGAGTGGACCACCATAGAGTGGACCACCATAGTGTGGACCGCCATAGAGATGACCGCCATAGAGATGACCGCCATAGTGGTGACCGCCATAGTGGTGACCGCCATAGTGGTGACCACCATAGAGTGGTGACCGCCATAGTGTGGACCACCATAGAGTGGACCGCCATAGAGGTGACCACCATAGAGGTGACCGCCATAGTGTGGACCGCCATAAAGGTGACCACCATAGAGTGGACCGCCATAGTGGTGATCACCATAGTGGTGACCGCCATAGAGTGGACCGCCATAGAGGTGACCGCCATAGTGGTGATCACAATAGTGGTGATCACCATAGAGTGGACCGCCATAGTGGTGATCACCATAGTGGTGACCACCATAGAGTGGACTGCCATAGTGGTAATCACCATATTTGTGACCGCCATAGAGTGGATCACCATAGTGGTGACCACCATAATGGTGATCACCATAGAGGTGACCGCCATAGAGGTGACCGCCATAGAGTGGACCGCCATAGTGGTGATCACCATAGAGTTGACCGCCATAGAGGTGACCGCCATAGTGGTGACCACCATAGAGGTGACCACCATAGAGTGGACCGCCATAGTGGTGATCACCATAGAGGTGACCACCATAGAGGTGACCACCATAGAGGTGATCACCATAGAGGTGACCACCATAGAGTGGACTGCCATAGTGGTGATCACCATATTTGTGACCACCATAGTGGTGACCACCATAGAGGTGACCGCCATAGAGGTGACCGCCATAGTGGTGACCACCATAGAGTGGACTGCCATAGTGGTGATCACCATATTTGTGACCGCCATAGAGTGGACCACCATAGTGGTGACCACCATAGAGTGGACCGCCATAGAGGTGACCACCATAGAGGTGACCACAATAGTGGTGATCACCATAGAGGTGACCGCCATAGTGGTGATCACCATATTTGTGACCGTACGGCGAGCCACAGCCGAGCGGCAGGTATCACGTGCACACTGTGACACAGATAGACAGGCAGGCTGGTGCACGGACGTGCACGGATACAGTGCACGGTACTCTCATAACTACACGGGCAACCGAGCGCTGACCGGAATTCGCCACCTGAGACTGTCTGGTGGGTTATGACCTGTGTGTGTGTGTGTGTGTGTGTGTATGTGCGTGCGCGTGTGCACATGCTGGTAAAATATGAAGAAATGTTGAGGTTGGATATGGGATTATATATTGACTTCTGGTGTATGTGCCACTTTACTCTCTATTTCCTCAAGCTACTGGCTATATTACCCACAATCCCTCTGAAATACTAAAGGCTTAACTGCTCAGTGTTTACCCTTTTTCATCGTCTCTCAAAGTTGCGCTATTGGAAATGTTTTATCCTGCCTAATCCTATTACAGTTTCTACCACATTTAATTGAAGTACTTTAAAACTAAAACTATCCTGTCATGTGTAACAAATAACCTTTTTAATTTGTTTTATTCTTTTAATTGAATATTCCCACTGTGCTTTAATATTTTTATATTCTGTGCTTTGGTATATTTCCCTCCAGTTTGTCCTGTGTGAAATAAAGCTCATCTTAAATCTGCTGCATGCAAGCCTGTCCTAGTGTTTCTGTCTCTTGGGTTTTTACCGGCTGCTCTGTCTCATTTCCTGTCCTTGTTAATTAACCAGTATGTTAACCTCCTCTGCTCTAAACGTCTCTCCTCTGTCCTCGTTTTGCACCTTGCTTTCAGTGTGCCAACAGCTAGCTAGCACCGCACACATGAATGCAAGGACAAAACAGACACCATTAAAGATACGCTGCTCCCACTGCATTGGAGCAACTCTATATTTGTGCCCAAAGCTTGAACCACTGGCTGTTGGAGGGGGGGGATGGGGGGCGGGGCGGCAGTGCGAGCCACTCTTTACTATTGAGTTTCAAATCAAACAATCACAAGGGGAAATTAATGTACAAGAAGTTTATAAACTTTTAAGGGACCGTATTGTCCAAATACTTTTCAAATGTGTCTGCAACTCCAGATTTTTGAAGAACATACTGTATGGATTGTTTATTTGCGAAGATGGGACCTTTAAATTATCAGTGATTAGATTTCTTGACAGCTATGATTTATGGTGCTTTCTTTTAGGCCCCCAGAAATTTTATTTTTTTGTTTTTATTTGTTAAAAAGTTGTCAGTTGCTGGCGTGCTTCATTTCAAATGATGTGGTTCAGTTAATCGACACTGTGTTGACTACTCTGCCACCAGCTATTTAAGTGTCCGCCAGAACACCAAATGAGAGCTGACGTGAAGAGTGAGTCAGTATTCAGGAATGTGTCACATTTCGGAGACTTGCGTTCTGACATTGCTGTTGGGAATATGTCACTACGTCAAAGAAAGCGTCTGCCTATTTTCCATCTTACTGCTTAAAACTTACTGCTTTTAAAAGCTACAACCTCAATCATTGTCACGTCAATGTGCATTCTGTGGCCAATATCAGTGATTGTGGTACAATAATGATTGGTAGCTATAGGCAGTCCACTGCCATAAGATGTCCAAATGCTCTAATCCATATGTGGCTGGAAAGTTTGAGCTTTCAAAACTAGAATGACCAAAGTAGAACAAAGTAAGCATTCAATAATAATAAACAGGATTACAATGGCATCATTAAACATATGTTGGTTGAAAAAGGGGAGGAGTCAAGGCAAGCTGGGCTCTTGACGTTCACTCTTTATTTTCAAACAAATGAGTGACGAATGGGGGTTTAACATTTGTATTGTGTCTGAGAACGAGACCCAGAAGGGCTATGAGTTTGACCAGGCTTCACCTTCGTGTTACTGTATATGGCATGTCTGTGTTCTACAGTATGCCTCACTTCAAATCAGAAGAAGAATGTGTCTGTGTGTGTGTGTGTGGGCGATGGTATTACACATTTACTTTAGAATAACAGTGATATAATTATCTCAAAACCAATTCTCATAAATGAATATTAAAGCTATGTAGCAAAGTACAGTGTGTACACTGTATTTGTACATAATTGGCCTTCACAAATATGTCAGTCAATACAACTTGCACATCAACAAACCTAAATCATAGACTCTAATGATTAGCTGCAGCTGTATTAGCTGACAGCTGACCTTTTCAGATAACATAATATCTATATGAATCTATCAGTAGATATGGTTTAATATTCTAAATATGCTCATAGTGTGTAGGCCTATGCCGTATTTCTGTTTGGAGAAAGCCGTGTAAATATACAAGTGTTTTATATCGTGATGTATTATAAATCTAATGATTCCGATAAATAAAACGTCACAGTATTCATAAGGCTATAACATTGGAATCAGTTATTGAATTAACTGGTGTGCTTTATTGGAAATATGCTCACAATTCAGGACAAAATGCCAGTGACCTAATATACAATGAGTAGAAGTACAGAGTTAACTTCCTACCACGACCGTGTATTGTTCCCCATAGCGTGCTTTTCCTCTCCTGTGCCGAGCGTCTGGCACAGGAGGATGGGCAGCCCCCGTTGTTCAGCTGTTGTAGGGGGACTAAGAGACATACCTGCCTGTCTCTATGGAGGCCTGGGACACGCCTGGAGATGGGAAGAGTTGTGTTAGTGTGTGTTAGCGAGGAAGTGCAATAGAACAGTCATCAAACGCAAGCTGTCACACACGCACACATATATACACACACACACACAGTACAAGTTGTGCAGCATGTGTATGACATATAAAATGTGCATTGTTGACACATGGCGTTGGCATGACGATTTTGTGCTTGCTGCCGCTAACGACGCTGCGAAGACTGCTTTAATATGCATGCATGCATGCATGCATGCATGTACGTACATTCGTATGTATGTCTACATGTCCACTGCTGTATGCACCATGCGTACTCATTAGTGTGTACGCGTGCAGAGTCTGTGTGTGCCAGCTGTCGTTCAGTCTCTCTGACCAAAGAGGCCGTTTCATCCCAAAACTGCATCGTATCCCAGCATGCATCCTGTTCCTGCTTCAGTCTGGGGTATTTTGTAGCTCTGGATGGTCGTCTTGACAGCATGCCTGTCAGCACCTCTTAGAGTTATCATCCTTACTGTCTTTTCGGCTTCACAAGACCCATTTGTCAGCTTTGGCAGTTGGCCTGTTGAAAACTCACTGTTTTACAGAGAATCATGATTAAAGTTGCTGTGTGTGTGTGTGTGTGTGTATTATAATTTTTTTAAAAAGGCCCTCTACAGGTGAAACAGATAACCGTTTAAGTACAATAGATACAGTAGTAGTGATGTTGCTTAGCCTGGCTCTGCCCAACTATTGCTCTCAGCTAAATTTATTTTGACTTGAGATTATAGTGAGGCGCTCAAAACAGCTGTAGCAACGCCGATTGGTTCAGCGCTGTCCAATGGTTTCAAAATGAACCAGAGATCTACGCCCAGTAGGAGGCGACGTCTGTTAACACTCCCAATGGAGCGTGGCCAGACCTTATTCACAAATGAAATATACCCTTGTTAGACCAGGCTAAGTGACGCTATCACGGGCATTTGAGACGATCAGGTCAACTGTAATAACCTGTGTTCAACCAGAGGACCTAGGTGTATCTTTCATTCTGTCTTCTCCTCCGTCAGGCATTGCAGGAGCCGATGGCTCCCCCCTCCCGGGGCCCAGGGGGGCCCCCCCAGACTCGCTCTGGGGCCCCGGCCCCAGAGCAAAAGGGCAGCAGTACCATCCGGACTCCACCCATGACGGAAAACGCTATTTACAGTGACCCAGCTAGCTGTGAGTATTTGGGAACCACACACACACACAAACACATGCACATCACATAAACGCACACATATTACACACACGCAAATCACATGCACATCACACGCACACACACATTCGTTAGCCCACATTTGCAGCTGCTGTGTGTGTACACGCACGCACACACACACACACCTTGGCACTGCAGCTACTGTTAGAACACACACACAACCAGAATATTTCCATAATTGTATTGTATGTTTGCCTATACATGTTCACTTCTACACTACACTGTGTATGTGTACATGCATGCTACAGTACAGATAGCCAAGGCCCCCACACCTGTCAGCGGTGTGTTAATATAGAACAGCACAGGTATTCTGTTTTGTATTTCGTGCGAGCCATTTCCCAGCCTGTGTTGCTGGAGTGCTCTTTCTACACAGTTCCATTCTCGTCTCTGCATATTTATGACAGCAGAGAGGGAAAGTCATTAGCTGTGTGTTTTCGACACGCTGTGCTCTCTTTTTCATGTGCCAAAGATCTGACCTTGGAATCATTACGCAGATGAAACGCTTAGAAGTGGGTTAGATTTGCATAAGGGGCAGGCTATTGTGCCGTGTAACAAAACTGTTTTATATTCTTGCTTTAGCTTCGCTCCCCTGCGCCCCTCCCCCCCGGGATACAGACAGCTAGCTAGAGTGTTTTCTGTCAGCCTTCCATCAGAAAAGAGCCAGGCTCGCACACTTAGCAACTTACAGTGGCTTTCCACCAGAGGGGATTTGAACACAAAAGGCTTCACAGTGTGAACAGTCGCTGCTCGCGTTCCCCAGACACCCAGGTTCTGGAGACGACGTCGGATTGTGGTGCGCAATTTAGAAAGCCGTCCTTGTATGGAAATGAGGATTATTTTGCTTTGTGCAACTTATTTTGGGGGTCTGTCCTGTTAGTGTGGGTTTAATTTGTCAGAGTGTACGGAATGTGTATTGTATGTGTGTCAGTGTGTGTGTTATTCTTAATTGTGTGTCACTTTGATGTTTTGCTTCATGTAATTGCAAGTATACGAGCTTGTGTGCCTTTTAATGCGGAAAGATAAATGACCAAATTGGAAGTTTGTTTATATTGCGTTTACATCACATCAGTTTTTTTTGTATCTTTGCAAAGTTGCCCAAGGCCCGGCGCCAATCAACGGGCGCTATGACGATGAGGAGGAACGCCGGGATGACTTTCCCCCGCCCCCGTCCCCCGACAGTGTGGAGGAGATGAACCGGAAGCTCGCCCAACAGCGCAAGTATGTACGCGTGCACGCACACACACACACGGAGCTCTCTTAGAGGAGATATTGCGCTCCAGTAAAGGCCGCGGTGTTATGAAATAAACCAGAGATGTTACAGCGCGACGCCCTACAGACGCATGCATTATTTAGGCCGTCAGGGCTAATTGCAGCAGCCTATTTGCATTACGCGGCAGTAATTACGCCCGGCAGCGGCCGGAATAATCGAGGGGAATGTGGAATGCGAATGGCAGGGGATCGTCACGGCGACACTGCATGTGAATCCGGTCCAGCTGGACACAGGAGCAGAAGACTTTTAAGAGGTTTTATGGAGCTGCTTAATAACGAATGAATGGGGTGTCGTTGTGTTGTTTTGCAGTGAGTTTGACTGGGCACCCTACGCACAGCCGGACAGACACTTTGACAACACGCCTCGTAACCGCGCCTCCAAGAGCATGGACCTGGGTGAGAGCACACATGCATATGAACATGGAGAGAGAGAGAGAGAGAGCGAGCAATCAATTGTTTCCTCAGTATGGGCCGATCAATGAGTGAGAGAGAGAGAGAGAGAGATTAATATGAAGTAGACACACACACACACACACAGAGGGGATGTGTTTTATTTAAGCTGGGCAAACGGAGCGGTATAAACTATATCCTGACCTGAGTGCCCTTGGGCAAATAGGCTGTTGACTCAGGGCACACACACACACACTACCCTCTCCTCTCCTCCCGGCGGTGGTAAATTGACCTCATGAAAAATGAAAAGCATTACTTAAAAGGAGGAGGAGGCATAAAGATAACCTGTTGTCATTTCCCATGATGCAACACCTGCGGCAGCTGCTGTCAGAGGGAGGGAGGGAACTGATTTATATTTTTCATTTTTTTTTTGTGTGTGTGTGTGTATACACTGTATACACAGGTTAAATGCTGGTGTGTATGTGTGTGTGTTTATACACAGGTTAAATGCTGGTGTGTGTGTATGTGTGTTCTGTTTTTCAGTTGCTGATGAGAGCAACATCAGAGCTCTGGTGGGCCCCAGGCCAGGTGATGCGCACGATCTCACTCTCACACACACACACACACACAACACACGCACACACACACAACACACATGCACACACACTCTTTAAATCCACCTGCGACAGCAGCCAGCCTGTTGCCAGTTTGGAATACAAATGTCCCCACATCTGATCCCAGATCTGCACAGTCAGCTCTAACACAATCCCCTCCCCTCTCCTCTCCTCTCTCCTCTCATTCCCCCTCCCCTCCTCTCCTCTCCTCTCTCCTCTCTTCTCCTTCTCCTCCTTTCCTTTCCTCTCCCCTCTCTCCTCTCCCCTCCCTCCCCTCCTTTCCTCTCCCCTCTCTCCTCTCCCCTCCCTCCCCTCCTTTCCTCTCTCCACCTCTCCCCTCCTCCTCCCCTTCCCTCCCCTCTCTCCTCCTCCTTACCTCCTCCTCTCTTAATCAGCAGTGTGATTAATACATCTGTCTATATATGAATAAGCCCATGGTTTAAACATTCATTTGGACTTGCAAGCTAATGCATATTGCCGGCATCTTGGCGTTTTTTATTTTTCCTGCTGTCTTTCTGCTGACGTCGGGGGCTTTTGCAACTTGTGCGTGTGTGTATATTGGTATATTGCTTTATAGACTCTGACATATTTCATTAGGCGATGGTCTTAAGAGGCTGGCCGCTCCTTTAATCTGGATAAATCCATCTCTCTCTCCATCTTCCTTTCTCTCTACCGCACCCTGTAGTTTATCTTTCTCTCCTTTTGTGTATTTCTTTCTCTCGGTTTCTCTCTTTCTGTTCCCTGTCTCACTTTCTCGTCCTGTGTTTTTCTACTGTGTCCGGCGTGTCGTCACTGATTTGATCTGAAAGTCTCCATGTTGCAGCGATTTGGAATTGATTGATTACCTCCTGTCTGCAACAGCCATCTGTTGTACTGGAGTGTGTGTGTGTGTGTGTGTGTGTGTGTGTGTGCGCGCATGCGTGCGTGTGTGCGTACAACTTCATTTTTGTCTGTCCCCATATTGCAAGAGAGCATTTAGCCATCACGCTCTTTACAAATGACACGGGTCCTCCTTGATACAGTGCGGCCCAAATGGCTGCTGTACTGTAATCCAGTAAAGGTGAGGAGTAATTATGAAATGGCCTTTTAAGTCCCCTTAAGTTATTAAGGCTATTCATCTACTGGCAGGCTAAATACATACGGTGTCCCCACCCCCCTCAACCCCACGTCTACTAAATGCATCTCAATTACTGGTGAGCCAGCACCTTTAAAATCCCCCATACCACCCTCCCCCTTCCATCTAACAGCACTCCATCCAAAACAGG
>JAODTR010084672.1:0-14481 GCA_025399935.1 Amblyopsis rosae | reverse complement strand
ATATCTTTAGCATGCTCATATTCTACTAAAGGGTTGGGGTTAAAGGCTAATATCATACAATATAGCCTTGGCATAGGCTCAGTCAGTTTTTATTTTACTTACAATGCTCAGTAGGTTGTTAATAAAATTGCTATAGGCCTAGGCTATTTCAAGGAGACGATTTTTGAATAGATTCACCTAAGCAAAGGAAGGACACTCGGTGATGAGCAGCATTCTTTCAAAGCCATGGCTCTGCATCCTTTACTCTATTAGATTAGACTACATTGCCATCTAGGGTCAACTCTGAGCATTGCAAAATATTCAGAAAGGCCGTTTACAGCAGCATCGTGACAACGTCTTGATCGTGAGCTCCAGTTTGACTTTGACTCGAATCTGGCGCATCAGGTAAAGTTTACATAGTTTGTAAGTGTAATTGACGTGATTTCTACAGTAGGACTAACATATGCCTATAGAACAAATTCATTTAGTTATTATTTAACAGCAAAAAAGTAAAATGTTGGATAGCCTATATCATTAATATGCCCGCCCCATAGTCTACTAAGGGTTGGAGTTAAAGGCTAAATATAGACTATACAGTAGCATAGGCTGTAATAGGCCCAGTAATGCATTTTATGCCTGCACTGACCTAGGCAGCAGTAGGCTACTGTATGTGAGTAGTGAGACTATCACAGGCTGCAGGCACAGCCCAAAATGAGCTCAATGTTGACCATGTAAAGCAGTGGGCTATATATAGGCTATCCCTCCGCTAGAGCTGTGTGCTCCTGTAAGACTGCACGTTCAAGTTTAGCTCAGAATATCAGCTTTAAAGAACCAACCAACAGGAATGTGGCGGTGTCAGAAAACGTTTGGCTACCTGAAAAAGTATGCTGGATAAGCCTATAGGCCTACTGAAAAAAAGATTACATTATTGTCCACCCTTGTGTTAACATTTGGCTACCTGTCACATTTAATTTGTGTTAGTGTGTGAGCGACAATGGTCTGTGCGATCATTAAGGGCACGTTTTATATTACTGTTGACAATGAGCAGGTGTACAACATCCGCTATTACCAATCCTATTTTATGTGAGTATTTGGGCGTAGTAGGCTACATCTGAATTTATATGGAATGGACAGTCCACATGGCATTATTTCACATGCTGTAGGCATATTCACACAATACGACGAGGGGTGCAGAAGCGAAGTGAAGGAAATGGTGATTGTGCCCTTTACTTACGTCGGCGGCTTTTTTCTCAGCAAGCTCAAGTTTCTCCTGGGCATCTTTAAGAGCCTCGGAGTACTTGTCCAGCTCATCCTCGGTTCCCTTCAGCTTCTTCTGCAGAGCTACCAAATCATCCTCAAGCTGAGGTGCGTTTCAGTGCGAATAGGTTCAGGGGTGATCAGCAGGAAAGCATAGTGCGCGTCCACGCGACGCGAAAGTGCAGATAGACACATATACAGACAGATATAGACAAAGAGACCGACAGACAGACAGACAGACAGAGAGAAGGAGAGAAGGAGAGAAGAAAAAAGTTAGCGGATCTCATGCCAGTCGTTATAAATACCTTCGTGGCTACATCTTCGGCGCTCAGAAGTTTCTCTTCGGCTGTCTGGAACTCCTCAAACACTTTATCTCTCTCGTCTTCGGTTATGCGCAATTTCTTTTCCAACTCTCTTATATCATCCTCTAACTACACATGCATACAAAAGACACATTTTCAAGTTAAGTAGATAAATTAGCAACATATCAATTATCATGTTGTCAAGCTTCTAGGCTACGTGTAAACATATATACAAGCTATATATTAATATTGTCAAATAAAAGTTTAGAATCAATGAAACATTTTACATGAATAATTAAAATATCAAAAAATCAAGACAGATATAACTAATTTCTTAAATCATGTTATAATCCTTATTTGGAATTATTATCCGTGTAGGCTGTATCCTAAATAATCCGTTTTAGTGAAGAAGTTATCCATTTAACCGGCGTGCGAGGCAGCAGCTTACAGACGCCTGTATTCCTGCCCAGTTTTTATTACGAATATTTTAGGATTTTCTCCCCCAGAAACAAATGCCGACCTGTTTGCTTTTGTCTTCAGCTGCTTTCTTATCTCCCTCAGCCTGCTCAGCTCTGTCCAAGGCATTTTCCTTGTCGAGCTTAAGCATCTGCATCTTCTTCTTAATGGCATCCATGACTGCTTATTGTTTTGGCCTCACCGACGTCCAAAGGAAACCAAGGAGAGAGACTAGAGCGTCTGTGCCTGACTGAAGGCTAAACTGGAGTGCAAGCTCTTCCTCACTGTGCCCTGTCAAATATGTACTTTCAAGGGGGGGCGACTGGATTCCTTTGGACATCCAATACTTTTTAGGAGAAGGCGTGTGCGTGTGTGTCTGTGAGCGTGTGGGGGTGCCTTCAGAGCGCCTTGTAGTTTTTAAGGATCTGCTCAGCGATTCGCTGCTCTCAGACATTTGACCGTTGATATGCCTATATATGGGGTCAGATGGGCAAGCCAAGAGTTCCTCCATGGAAGGCTTCTTATTGCAAATGTAATAAAAGCCATTAACTAGCCTGGGAAGATGGAGTTGAAGAACCCACAGGGCTCCTGGACGGATGCATTTTTTATTTTAATTGAATAGACATACAAAAAGCATGTTGGTAGTTTTATTCTGCGTTTTTTTTGTGTGTATTCAAGTTCCAGTGTTATATTCTTGTGAAACATGTTGCTAATTTTGTGTTATTAGACTGACTTAACTTTGACTCCCCCATTCAGGCAAGCTGGGAACGCTGCGGCAGTGGTCAGGATTTAGTGGCCTTACTAGGTGTGAGTATCTGTGTGTGCAGACGCGTATGTGGTGGTACTGTTACCCTGGTCCAGGTCAAGTGAGAGAAGAGCTGTTGTTGAGAGACTATTTATTTATCTATTTATATTTCACATTTAGGTGACCCAAGAGGCATTGTTCACACTCTGAGAGGCTTAAGATAAGGGGGTGTTTACCTGATAATGCATCCTTCATCCCTACTGTAAACTGTTGATGTGTTAGATGATTGTGACTGGGAAGCATCCATTATTGCAGAGAAATGTGGCTTGCCTCAGTTACTGTAATTTGACAGCTGGTGGACTAAATACATTTAAACCCTATAGGCCAATATTTAAATTCTGACCTTTTTATTGGAAAACTATTTCCAATATAATGCTATAATATTTCTAACTGCTGAAGTATTTGATTACATTCATTAATTAATATTGCATGCAGAGTGATTGAACTAACATGGAGCTGGCTGGAGGATCTTTAAGTATACTGAGCTTGTTACTTAGAGCAGATTGAGTGTCTTTCATTCTTAAAAAAGGTTCTCAAGGAGATATTTTTAGGGGCGCCTTCTCTTTCACACACCTGCCTTGGTCTGTAAAGCAGTTTCAAGATGCTAGCCAAGTATCCCAAAGTTGAAATTAGATAGCTCCCAAAAATAATCAGTGTCTATATTGCCTATAATGTCATGCTTAAGATTGGGTCTTAATGTTAGATTATTGTTGGTGCAACTGGTGGACATATCTACCAGCAATTAAAGACTCACTGTGTGTGTGAAATGCTTGTTGGTCAGCTTGTTTTGTTTTGCAGTTTGCTTCAATAAAGCTCCACCCTTTTCACATTTTACGTTAACCACTTAAACATACAACCTGAACCTGATATTTTTAGGAATGGAGTTTTCAATTTGATCATATATGAATATATACCATGTCATAAAATACTTGTAATGCTAAATAAATATATGATATAGTCACTGTATAGCCTACAAAGTATAATCCAATATCTATCTTATAAATACCTCTCATAAGTTACATCTTAATTAGATGATCTAAGTACATTTAATAATGCAATTTGATCTAAGGCTAATTGTCCTTAAAACTTTCTCACAGTGAGCTTAGGGGTTTGTTGTGGAACACAGGATATACTGTGGCATCCTGAGAACCAAAACTAGATCTATAGTGATGTTTTCCTTCAGCATATTAAAACAGTAAAAATATCCCTATGTCCAAGTGTAACTGTACTTAGTCTATTACAGTACAGTACATAATTGGAGAGCATCTGCCTTAGATGTTTAGATCTGATGGAACAATAGGAGATAATGAAAAGCTTTACTGCACTCACAAACAGTGTGTTTTGTTTTTCTTGCCAAGAAATGTAGTCAAAAACCCTCCAGTGATTTTACAATGCAAAAACATGAGATCTCCTAAACATTACTTACAGTTTGTCTATCATTTAGCAGTACTGAAGTTTAGTATAAACACTTCAAATATAAATGTAAAAGCTTTTCTTGTGCTCTAGTTGTAACTCTATTATTATTATTATTATTATTATTATTATTAATAATAATAATAATAATAATAATAATAATATATACAAATTATATGAATTAATCAATTTTATATGATCTTAATAGTAAATACAATGTCTACTTAATGTTATAGATAGTTCCTGGTGAATATGGAATGACCGGTTTCTTCTTTATGGCTACTCTTTCAAGAGCAGAGATTTATTTGGCTGTTTTGCCTAAGGAAATGTTTGCATAATAACACCCATGGGAGAGGAGATAGAGATTCCTTCAAGGCTGAAATGCCATCACATTACACACAATCATCTCTTTGCCTCTGTAGGGATTACTACTGATGCTTGTCTGACAGACTGTGTAAGGTTATGCTGTATTAGTGTTCCTTGGTCGCTCTACTTTTTCTCCCATTAAAGATGGCATGCAGTCACCTTCTTTGACAAACATATACATTTTACATATTGCTACTGTAACCACATTACTGGAGGACACGGCAGATCTACATGTCTTCGGTCCATAGCCAGTAAGAGTGAAACTCTTGAGAACCACAGTGTTCGTAGGCTCATCGTTAAATAACTACCCAAGGATTTCTGCAGACATGGCCCTGATATATATAGAGAGAGCAAGCCTCTTGGCTTCTTGTGACAGCACCCCTGAGATTAGATAGCTCCATGCTGGGGCATATTCATTTAGCACAGCAAATAGGAAGAAGGGGGCAGTCCAAGTGCACAACCCTAACCCAACGTGCTGACCTAACCCTAATGTCATTAGGTTTCCTCACAGTTATGTTCCACTAGGTTACGGTTCTGACTGACATATCAGACAGACATGTCTAGCCTTAGCCAGTGCAGTCACAGAGCAGAGCTATACGTTGTAACAAATAACTGATACTTTTCAAAACTGTCTTAGTTCAATGTCACATAATGATTCTAAATGTCACAGTTAAGTCAATGAATGCAAAGTGATGGTGTTCAAAACTAACAATTTAACACCTTTCCAAAAATGTCTGACCTGGAAAGGTCACATATTTAGCCATTGTGGTCACAGGTGACCACAGGTCAGGTGATTATTTACAGGTCACCTGTGGTCTGTTGACAGTAAACACAACTGTGATTGTACTGCCCCAGAGAAGTATTACAGCTACTTCAGATGGAGAGGCTTTGTAACCCATTATACTGCATGGTGAGTCTTATAAAGGTAAGGCAATATCATATCTTAAAAGTATAAATCCTCAGGCAAAATGCTTTTTTTTGAAAACTTTTTTTTAACTATTTCATGCTGAATGTCAGCGTTGAGATTAGGAAGATACAGAGTTGCGGTTTTGAAAAAGGTTCAATATTACTATAAACTAAGCAGAAGTTTAAGACACTTGACAAATGCTGTTTTATGATACACATTGAAGATGAAAACAAAGCTGGTAGAATGTTCATGTTTCCCATAGACCTGTCGAGAGGAATTACAACAATAATTGGGAGAGTTCTTCACAGCGAGCAGACTGCAGCAGTCAAAGGCAACTTTGAGCAGCAGTCATAATGGAGGAATATTTGTGTGCAGCCATGGGCTCCTCCCAAACCATTTGTTTGTATTCCCCTTCCACTGATGGGGATGCACAGAGGCAAGAATGTGAGCCATATCTGATGCTGCTCTTTCAACCCAGGATAAGGGGGGGAAAGGCATTCGGGGGGAACTTTCAGGATTCATTTCCAAGTCATGCTGGGTCCTGTGGTAGAATCCCAGTTCACAATAACATTCTGATAAATGCCAGACATGCCATGGCAAAGAAACTGACCCACTCATTAACTCAATGATAAATCAATAGCCATGTCTGCCTAACAGTGATGAACTGGTCTTTACATTAGGATACATTATTATGCATTGCAGATTTACTACGCTGTCACGCACATACAGCACTTTAACAAGAGGCTAGATGTTCCCGGCAGAGAGTGATTATTTACAGGCATCTTCAGATCCTCCAAGAGAGTCCTTTCATGGCCAGTACTGTCTGTCGGTCAGCAACTCTGACCATTGGGAACTCAGGTTGTTGAAAACACGTTAGATAAGTAAAAGACATTAACTTCTAAGTGTTTCTTTGCACACAGCATCATGTGCTTGGCATCTGTACTCCCAGTCTTTTGGTTCCCCAACTATTCACTTTCTGTATCTGATGTGTATGTCAGCCAAATTCTGAATGACATGAGTTTTTAAATATTTCCCCTCAGTTTCTTTGCCCCTGGTGTCACAAGTGTAGAACATTCCATGTTTGCACACAGAGGGAGACTCTTACATACCATATATGGGCTCCTTGGTGTAGTTGCCTTATGTAAGCAAGATACAAAAGACAGACAGAGAGAGGGCTGGGCTTGTGGAAGCTTTTTTGTGAGGTCCAAAGACATACTTAATATTTCTTTCCATTCCACAAGGCGATAAACCCTCTTGGTATGTGGTTACTGCTGAGCCACTACTGTTCTCTACTGTCAGAGCTCTCTGGCACGGGGATGAAGCGATGACAAATGGAGGAGGATGTTAGAATACTAAGGTAATAGGCTACTGCATACTGTATCAGTCTCTGTTTAGTACAGAGGAATTCCAACCTTTCGCCAAAGCTCAGAATGTATGTAGTGTGCATATGAATGCGTTAGTATTTTCATCAACATTTTTGTAATTCTGGTTTCAAACACATGGGTATTTCCATACAAAAAGGTGTGTCCTTTAACTGGTATCAGTCATGATAAAGACAAAGAACTCAAAAAATATCGACCCATCTCTCCTTTGGAACTGGAATAATTACTGTCTGAAAGTCTTTTTTCTTTTCTCTAAAAGGTTTGTGTTCCCAATTTAAATTAGAAAGTGAATGTATAAACCTAGTTTATGAGAACTCCAAAACCCAAAATACCCATATATTTGGTTGAAGCAAAGCTGTAATTTAGAACCAGTGTGAGAATCTACAATGATGAGACATTCCAGTGTGGTTTGGGTGACTTGGCTTCAAGGCCGTCCCGCTGGCTTTGCCGTGACTTGGCCATAGTGGTCTCCCTACAGTGAGGAATGCACCGCAAAGCCCCATGCTGCAGTACCTGCATTCCTAAACCAAAGCCTGCACCCCTGTTTTTCTTCCAGATGCCATGACTGTTTCCCAGGCAGAACCAGATGCGCTGCACAGACAGGTAGCGTGACAAAACAGCCGTAAACATGTGGAGGTAAATAGGAATAGACGGACACATTCTGGTGCGGTCAGGCAAGTTCCTGCCCTGAGGCCTCATTTGTCCATGATGACAGCATATGATAAGAGAGTAATTATCCTCATAGGCTGCTTAGGACAGACCACAAACCATTATCCACCATCGGCAGCAGAAAGGCAAAAAGAGAATACTACATTTTGGATCACTCCAAGAAACAAAGGTCTCTGAATAAATTGCAGCTGGGTGAATACAGAAGAAACAGAAGTAGTATAGTTCAACTGCCCATGTAATTGAGAGAACAGCAAAGAGAGACACTGATTAATTGTTTTGGCTGTCTAAACCCACCCATGAAAAATTACATCAGTGGAGAGAAAATCTGCTGACCATCCAGCTGAGCTGTTTATTCAGCTTTAACACAGGCTATAGAGGCCACAGAACAGAGAGGAAAATGTGCCAAAGTCTTTCCCTGTACAGAAATCCAGCCTGTCATCTTACTTGCGTTCAGCGGGCTTCCTTATTAAGAAAGAGGGGATTGGCTGGACGAGTGTTACATTTCAATCTAGACAGCTTGTATCCCAGGAGGCACTGCAGATCAGTTCCAGCCTTCAGCCTTCATTCAGAAATGGGCTTCTCTCTCCCAGTACTGTGTCTTACCACGGTTAAAGACAGGGAACAAAATGTAGAAAATCATTACAAATCACAGGGAAGCGCATCTTGGGAAGCCTTGGGTTTTGGAGTTGGTCCATATCATTTAATTGCTATACCTTCAGTTCCTTGTAGAGTTGTCCATAATTAGCCTCCAAGTTTGAAGTTTGAGCTCCGGTTTAATATAGCCGCGGTGTCACTGCTGACTAAGAAATACCGTGCCTTCCTTACGTTATGTATAAAGTAGCTGTCTTCCTGTGAAATAGAGGGAGCCAGTAACGTCATGAAGCAGTAAATGGGCTCTCTACGACGGTCACCACTAACCTGTGCACGACTTACAACACAACAACAAAACTCCAACAGCTGCAACATTAAATAAGGTGTATGAGTATCATATAATCTGACACTATACAGTATATCTCTTTTACATACTGCACGTGGTTTGACAACATTCCAACTGTAAGTCAATTTTGAAGGCTTGGTTTTCATTCAACCTCATGACCCAAATTGTATAGGCTACTATAGCTGAATCTATCTTAGGTTATTGCCATTGCTCCCGACACCAAACACCATTTATCATGTCAGCTCTAGTAATGGGAACAGACATGTACTGGTTAATATGTGGGATGGGGAAGGGGATGTACATATTTGTGTACACTGATTAAATAATGCTTTGAAACAATAACCAGGTCCTATCAACACAGAAGCACCCAAATGCTTCTCTACAGGTTAACTCTTCTCATTAGATACTAGGCTGTACATTGGGTGAGTTACAGAAGCAGCATGTTTGAGCCCCCCAACTGATGTCCTAAAATAGTCATGTGTCCAAGACCTGGCTAAAAGGCCCCTCTTAGATCCATCAGCTGCTGTCTTCTAAGTTTATGATACAGAGTATACTTCCCAGAAAAGGATTTCTATTTGCTCACAACAGTTGCAAGGAAGGCAGTGTGTTTAAGAGATAGGGAATCTTTCACACAATGACCTCACTGGTTTATAGTCAAGCCAATGTTTCCACTGTGTATTTTTCTACATGACTCTCCAGACCTACTGTATGTAACTTTAGAGATGTGTTCGTATATCAAGCCAACCACATGGAGGGAGTCAGCGAGTGGCCAGTCAGCTGTCTTCATCACCACTGTATGCCTACCCCTGAAATGTAGTCCACGCACCTGAATGAGATGAGCAAACAGGCATAGGACTATAGCAGTGTATATACTACAGTCAGGTGCAAAGTCTTGTCATGCTAGACAGTAATAGGTTTTAATGACGGTCTGCCTTTGGGTTAAGCTAAGTAGTTTGTTAGTGTCTCTCCTTTAGCAGTCTGTTCACAGCTATTTGTATATTGCAAAATATCTGCATTATAGGGCATTATCTTAAAATACCACAATATAATATTTATATGCTAAAGAGAAAGTATCAATATATGTCCATATGTCCATATAGTATGTGAATGCACATGTACACAGGCATGATATTGGTATAGACCACAGCTAAAATAAAACATAGCAGCTGTCAAAACATTAAATTTTGGGAGGTTTGGGCAAATCATTTTTCACAACTTGTCAGGAACCTTCTCCATAACATGTCAACCTGACAACAGGGATTCAGTTCAAATAAATCCTCAAATGGCTCTAGGTTCTGGACTAATATCCTGAAAGAACCTAAAATAAACACAAAAGCCATGAATGTACCTTTTTTATAAAGGCAATTTAGTTACATTTAAATTAATTTAACGTAAAATATACATTTTCATTCATAATAGAAAAGAGAACATTTTGCTATCTGTAAAATGCTGTAAAGTTGAACCTTAGGCGCATCCTGAGTTAGACGTTTGGTTCTTTCCTTGATCTCCTGTGTCTTGTTAAAAAGAATTCCTGCCAATGTTTGTTTTGCCCAAAGAACATTAACATTGAATTCCAGTCATGTATACCTTTTTTCCGGCAAACTTAGCAAAGTTATACTTAGTCTAAGTTAGACTTAGACTATATATACACAGTATATTATTATTATTAGTATAAAGCTTCGCTCAAATATTCACAACCCAACCTTCCCACCTTTCTCACCCTTCCCACAAACTTCTGTTAAACGTAGAACATTTTTCATTTTCTACATTAGGAAGAAAAACACATTCATTTAGCTTAGGACATTGACTTCTTCCCTTATTGACTTCTTGCCTGCGCAGTAGATGAGAAAAACGCATGACGCATTCTGAACCTCGTCCAATTGAATATAACTAAGGACTGGTTTCTAGCACAAAAACAAAAGTAAACCACACAGTACATTTATAATGGGATTTGTCCATCTCAATAAATCCATTCTTCTGTAAATAAATGACTAACCACTGTGAGTCTAATAAAATATCTGTAATCTTTAAATGAATTCCTAAAAAGAACAATAGAGAAAATAAAAAGACAGGCAATGTAATTTGAATTCATGAAGGAGTCATTGGAGAATGTGGGGTCTTCCATGCCGTTTCCCTTTTTGTTCTGCACAGCACATCTTGTACATATTAATATGCACACATTTCTTATATACTGACATGCACATTGATCATTATGATTTTGATATATGGTCAAAACATGTTTTAAATGTGTTGACCCAGGGTCAGCCGGTTGGCTTGCCACAGCTTTGTTTTTGTCAACTTCGCAGAACAAAGACTGGTGTAAATTACTACCAGGCTTTGGGGATTAGGCATGGCACAAGCCACAGCATCGGCAGTGAAAACCCCCTAAACAACAAATGTACCACATTTGTATGGTCATAGATTGGGTCCTTCATTGGGTATTCCGTATCACTTCACGTTAGCTATTTGGCTAAGCAGCTAAGATAATTGTATCATTTCGAGCCGATATGCTGCGACTGGTTGCATTTGGTCTCCATACATGAATGAGCAGGACAGGGGTGGCTGGAACTCTCCATCCAGGCCTTCTTGTCTTGTAAACAAGTCATCCTGCACTGCAACATGAAAAAGACGTATACGTAGCCTGAACCCTGGACACTTCAACAGAAGGGTTGTGTGAGTGCCGATGTGAGTGATCTAACGGAGATGCTATTCAAGCTTCGCTGCCAAATGGAAACTCTGCACAACACAACTAAATGCATTGGCTTGTGAGGATCCTTGATCGGTGCTTTAATGCAGTAGATCATGAGGATGGACTGGTCTAGCTGATCGCTCCATCTAAGAGCTCCTGCTCATGGAAAGAGAATGTGTTAGAGGAGTGAAGCAAGAGACAAGGGCTTGCCAGCCAGACACAAAGAGCAAGAACGAGAGAGAGAGAGAGAGAGAGAGAGAGAGAGAGAGAGAGAGAGAGAGGGAGAGGGAGGGGTGTTGTGCTATGTAGAATGGCACTCCCTGTTAAACACACGGCTTCCCGTTTCCCCTCTTCACTGTGCGACCTGGCCTTGCATGAGACCCGATCACTGGAGCAACCAAATATGGTGTTCATTAAGGAAGCTTGCCATATTGTACTAAGCATCCCTGGCCATTCTTTGTACTCTCTGTCCCTTTCCCTTAGAATAGCTACTGCCTAAAGCCACAGAAGATGAGGTCAGGTTCATCCCTAATAAGTCAACATGATATATAAAAATAATATTGATCAACAAAAGGTACATTGGACAGAATGCATGATCACTCATACCTAGAAATCTGAGTATTTCTCATTGTCAAAATGGGAATCACTGTATAGTTAATAATCTGCCGTTTTATATTAAGCACAACAAATTAGGCACTATAAGCCTTTCTTTGTTCATTTGTCAAGCATTTCAACCAGAGCACATTAGCAGAAATATCTATTGACCCCCCCCCCCATTGAACAGTGAATGACAACACTGACATCTGCTGGCAAGAATGTAGGTTGTAGGCAGCCTGTCCCTTATTATTTTAGATTATATTTAAAGTGGGTCTATATTACTTTCTGCGGCTAGATGTCATAAATAGAGCCCCAGCATGTCAGACCAAAAGAAATGCTTTGTGGGCGACACACACACACACACACACACACAAACATGCATGCCAGGCAGGCCAGCTATGAAAACAGAACAGAGGAGCAGTGATGTCATTCTCATGAGGAGGCAACAGCTCTGATATATTTTTACATAGAAAATAGTTGTGTGCTGCTACAAATACCTTAAATAAAGTAGAGAACACCTTTAAAAGTTTTAAAGAAATATTTCACTTAACTAATTGTTTCAAATTGTTTTTTTATTATTTATTTTGTGAATACAAAAAATACTCTTGTGTCCAGATAAATATTACATACATACAGCATGGATTCATCAAACCATTAAACCAATATTAATGAAAGCACAACACCTATTCATAACATAGCTATTCACGTTTTGTATTCCAGTTTAATACTTGGACACCTCGCTAAAACAGTATATTGCAGGATAATATATACATTTATCAATAAAAACTTCATTTATAGTAATTAAACAATGGAATAAGGTGTGTTCTAAAAGTTTGGGGGAAATTTGTATTATATTGGATTTCAAGGCAGAAACATTTCTCAACTCACAAATTGCCACATGCTCAAGGAATGCAGTGTAGTATTCTGATATGGTATCTATATCCAAAGGTATTCAGCGATGCCCTTTATATATATGGTATCATATTTACTGTAAGGTGGCAGGGACATAGGCCACCAGCCAAGGCATTGCATTGGATGGCAAAGGACACGGTTAGATATCCCGACTGGAATAATGTGGTGATCTGGCAAAGACAAGGCTAAGGCCCCCACATCAACCTGCTCCACAGCTGCTAGCATACTGTAACAGACTTAAGTAAGGCACAAGCATACGACCAGACCAGACCAGCTGCTGGGGATGGCGTGAAGAGATGATGATGATGATCAAAAATCTATAAATGTTTTGGACGAATTACTGTTAAATACGGATTTCTTAATCTGAGCTAGAAGCAGTTTCTCTATAGTATGTACAGTAAGGAGTAGTTCTTACGGTACATTACAGTTAAGGGTTACTAATTCCTCAGTGCAAAAGGGTATGGAAATTCGTAGTGCACTGCAGAGTTTAGCTTGCTTGTGAGCCCAACACCAACATTACATAAACAACCTTCCTAACAATGCTGTACAGACTCGATGTTCTAGAATATTCAGTTTAATGTATTGCTATAGAAAGTCTAAAATCTAGATGAGGAAAGGCCAGTGATGTGATGCCATGGAAGAGCTTTCCAACACAATCGGGCTACTGGCGACATGATTGGAAGTTAAACATAAAGACAAGAAAAGATAAGCGATAGACAAAATGTAAACACAGCATCTCCTTGCCCAGCTTGGTATGTTAAGGGGAGACTGGGGTACATAGCATGGCTCTGTTCACAGGGGCACTGATAGACATTGTTCCTTACAGACCGACTTCACATGTCCGCTTTTTAAGCGCTAATCTAGCTAGTCTGCCTTTGAGCTATTTTTAGTCTCATCATCCCATTTTGATCAGAACTACATGTTTGGTATTAAGCTGAGCTTCCACAATATAGTTCCAATAAAGTAAAATTAAAAAAATGCTTACTAGTTCAACAGAAAACCCAAACTTCACATTTAGATTAGTAAAATACAAGTCCCTTTAGTTAATTGTTTCACGACTATGTACAAAAACAATAGGTGCATGCAAGCTAGGGGGCTGATGAGTTTGACTCTAGGATATTTTGGTCCACGTGGAACAGAAAATATGGCTCCCCTGGTTAGTAGCGTCGCTTCTGAAAAATAACCGTCAGTGGTCCTGTATAACTCTCAATAACTCTTAACTATTCCGACCGCTATGCTTATAACACGACTGCTGTGCACAGTAAGCAGTGATGCCTATTTATTACTATTAAAATAACTAAATAAAATGTTCCTACTTGGCTTATAGTGACAACCGTAACAACCTTCTTGAAATCTGAATGTACATTTCATTCTCAGATTGATACAAACACACACACGCGCACACGCACAAACGCACAAACACAATATAGACAGCAGGCACTTGTTCCTCTAGTCAAACAGGCCTGTTTCAAGTGCTGTTATGTCCCTCAATCACATAAGAGTAAAGCAGCCCATCACAATGGTGGAAACACCTCTCCATATCAGCATGGTCCAATCAGAGGCCCACACCCTGTCGGGGCCCAGCCAATCAGCCCTCGTCCTCTCTCAGCTCGCTGGGCAGGAACTTGTACTGCTGCTGTCTGATCTGAGCCAGCTTCTTCCTGGCTTCCTCTAGCTCTCGCTCTTTCCTTAGCATCTCCTCCTGGGCAGCAATAATCTGATTGGACAGAGGAAGGCAGAGAGAGAGAGAGAGAGAGAGAGAGAGAGAGAGAGAGAGAGAGAGAGAGAGAGAGAGAGAGAGAGAGAGAGA
>JAODTR010084620.1:0-14484 GCA_025399935.1 Amblyopsis rosae | reverse complement strand
TTACTTGCCCTAGTCAAATCTGCTAGCGGTGCTTTGCCTGCCCTAGCCACAGCTACTAGCGGCATTAACCTGCCCTAACTAAATCTGCTAGCGATTGTTTGCCTGCCCTAGCCACATCAGCTACTAGCGGCATGTACCTGCTGACGGAATATGACGTTTATCCTAACGCCATTTCCTGTGTGTTCGTTAATCTAGTTAAAGAAGGAGGAAACTATGTTTCCAAGTTAACAAATCAGCTTTAATGAGCAGACCAAAGATACAAGCACAGAGCTCTGGGTCTTTCGTTCTATCCCTGACCAATAACAGTATTATTGTCAGTTCTCACGAAAAACTGACTATCTTCTCTGACCCAGTGATATATCATGCAGGGGGTTGTGTAGGCAGGGCGTGTTGCATTCTCATTGGTGCTCGTCCTTTTGAGTTAGAGAGGGGGCTGCCGTCCTTTACCATTGTGGCGTCTCTCCTCTTTCATTGCTAGGCAGATAGGTACATAGAGACCAACTGTTTTTCGTTGCTGGCAGATAAGGTACATAGAGACCAACTGTTACATACTGGTACGAAAGTTTATCTGACTTCCTTGTTCTCTGCCCTTCCATTCTTATCCTGTTTTGAACAGCCTCCCCATTCATGCGTGTTCTTTTTCTGTAACTTTCTCTGACTTGTCTCTATTCTATTAACACTCAAGCTATAATGTGACACACCAAGCCCTTATAATGATATCTAAACATGTCTAAGCATAATATTGTAGCACATTCTCAAGTCCTTATAATAATATCTAAACATGTCTAAGCATAATATTTCCACACTGCCCTAGCCAAACCTGCTAGCAGTACATTGCCTGCCCTAGCCACATCAGCTACTAGCGGAATTAACCTGCCCTAGCCAAAACTGCTAGAGATTGTCTGCCTGCCCTAGCCATATTAGCTACTAGTGACATATACCTGCTCTAGCCAAATCTGCTAGCGGTGTCTGCCCTAGCCACAGCAGCTATTAGCAATACTTATCCACGGGAAAACTAGACAATTCATATTTATAAAAATTTAAAATAAAAGTACAATATCATAAAAAACATGATACAAACATAGGAGGTTATAAGGCTAAACAGTGTGGTTAAGTAAAAATTCTCAGTCATAGGCACATGAAAAGAGAAGTGTTTTTAACCTGGATTAAAAAATTGCTATATTTGTGGCAATTCTAAGATCCTCTGGTAATTTATTCCAAATGTGAACAGCGTAAGTGCTAAACGCAGCTTCTCCTTGTTTCGTTTGGACTCTAGGCTGTACTAACTGACCTGTGTTCATGGATCTAAGAGCCCTGCTCGGTTGGTATTCTTAAAACACAGAAAGCAAATTTCCAGAAAGTGTCCCATTTTACCAATACTAACTCTATATATAAACACAATGCTAAATTCCTCACTCTGAATTATAATGCAAACTCTGGACCAGCCAGAAATGAATTTAACAATTCAGTGCAGACATATTGAACACTTCAGTTCATATATAGTCTACATACACAGTTGCTAATGTATAATAACATTATTTGTTCAATTTGTGATGGACCTCTTAGATATACCGTATTTTATATTATGTGTTAGTGTTTGTTTGTGTGTGTGTTTATAAATAATACTAATAATACATTTTATTTGGGACACCTTAAACACTCAATAACATCTTAACATTGCAAATACATAGAAATAAAACAGTTGGCTGAAATATACATATTATAGTAATAAACATTTTATCTGAGAAATATATTAAAAAAAAAATAAAAAAAACATGATTATTGCATAATATATGTGTTGTCCCACATGTGTGAATAATTCATGAGTGGAATTCCAAATTCATATTTTATCCACACTTGAATCACTCAACACTCATATCAGATTTCTCTCGGGTTCTAGTCGCATTGAAACTACATTAATAATGTATTTGTGTGGTGTATGTTCAATGTCAACCTGGGACAGCTGGATTCTGTTACCGCTCATTGTTTGCTTTCAGCAAAAGCGTCTTGATCATCCATAGTCCCCACCTCACCATGAAAAAGGCTGAGGGGAGACACAGATGAGTGGTCATATTCTCTAAACATATAATGTCAGATATGTAATCAAACATCACCTTACCTGTACTAAAAATACAAGCCATTGTTAGAATGAGAGACAGGTAGTACAGCTCAGGGGTAGTTTCTGCCTGTGAATATGTACGTTTTCAGTTGGGGTGATATTTCTACATTTCTTGGGGTACTGTACAGTAGTGTTATATTTGACCATGAATAAATGAAACAGAGAGTATTATCTTACACATGCTGCTGCTGTCAAAGTCAATACTGTGGTACAAAGTCCCTCTGCAAATGACAACAGTCCAAAGGTATGATAGGCTGCCCAGAAGCTTTGCGGAACGGGGTCTATCAATGTGAATATCACTGCAAAACCTGTTGAGACAATTTCATTTATATAAATTGAATGTAATTGCACCTGGTTTTGTAAAGATATACTCCCACAGAACTCCAAATCTTCTTCCCTGTCTCACTGTTTATGTTTTAAAACACAACTATGTGCAAATATACATGTGTAAGGGGACGGATAGGGATTATGCTAGCCAATGAGCACAGCCATGTTTTTGTAACTGGTTTCCATCATCATAAGGTTAATGCCAGACAAACTCATAGGGTATCAGGGCGTATATGTGACTCACCAGTAGTTGTACCATTCACATACCTGACGCTATGAAGGATAAGGCAGTGAAGGCTGAAAGATTGTTCAGAAGAGGCTGTCTGCAGTATCTGGAGGACTTTGGTCTTAGAGAAATAAAATATACAAGTCTTATGTGTAGGAAGCCATTGTACACATTAGAAACAATGTTTTTGTGATTACCTTCCCATTACGTAGAACTGAGGAATCAGAATCAATGCAATAAATATTACATTGACTATCTGGCTGAAAATGAGGCATAGACCAAAAATCAGACTTCTACTCATAATTTCTTTAAAGAACATACAAATTCACAGCAATTAAATGGCACACACACACACTCTAACCATCACAAAACATGCCAACACTTACAATTTCACTCGTTGATGGTTTGGTATCCATCTGCTATAGTGGTGTGCCATGTAGACTATTAAGTAATGAATCATTATGAGTCTTAATCCATGCAACCAGCCAGAAATTGCAGCATTGCTAAGGTTCTTGCGGTTAAACTGAGGTAGGCTGCTACCATCTGATACAAATTCACTGGATTATATTTCAGTATACAATTACAAAACTGAAAACCTTATTTGCTTTTGTTAAAACCTTCAGGATACTAGCATCTGAAATAAAAACCCATGGAAGGAACCAGTTATCCCCTGGGTTAAGGGCCCAAAAGGGCCCTATAACATAAAAAGAATCTATTAAAAGTTTGTCAAAAAAATGATTTTACTATATAGTGTATTTGTGAGTCACATAAACGCTTGTTCTTTTTTTCTGTTTTTCTTTTCATCAAAAACAATTTTACATATCCCTCTCTGTAATGCAAAAAATGGGTTGGTCTGTCACGCTACAGTAAGTTAACACCTAAACACTTAAATGCCTTTTAGCTGCACTCTTCACTACACACGATACAAGAACATGCTAAAAGTAAAGCAACATAGACATGCTGCACATCTACTTCAAGAGAAGAAACTTGACTAAAAAGTAATAAATTCAATTTTTACCTAAACAAAACACAATTCTAACACCAAGCATCTAAACGTGCATTAGTTCATAAATAAAAATTAGTGTGTCATAGAAACAGCCTGTGCTCTGTTGCATCAGCACAGAGGAGAGCTTCATGGAATTAGTTTCCATGGCCAAACAGCTTAAAACAAGCCTAAAATCATAATGCACAATACATATTGTCTGTACTATGGCAATCCGTTGTAACATTTATTCTTCAATACTTACTAGTATCTATTTATTATATACTAATATCTATTCTCTAGTATCTATTCCAATAGTATATATTCCAATAGTTACTAATGGGGAAAATGGAATTACCATTTATTCCTAATATTTTATGTCACATATTATGTTTAATATGTGGTCACATTTATAGTGCACGTGTATTATTGTATTAATAACTGTAGTGTTTTTTTATTATAGCTTGCACATATTGGTAAACAGTGTTCAACCAGAATAGATAAGTCCAGAGGAAGGGCCACTCCTGACCCTTCCACCCGTCACCTTTTACCTTTTATATTTCCTATATTACTGCTAGCAATGCATTCCTGTACTTTAGGAGAACAGACGTAAGCTGTTGCTTAGACAGCATGAATGCTTTGCTGACTGAGGTAGTAAATAACAGTGTAGCAACCAGCACCAAAGTAGGATATGTACTCACAAATAGACAAGCTGTATGTTAACATGTCACCACACTAGGTGGGACAAACCTGCATATAAGAGTGTACTTTTTCTTTGCTTGTCAGAGCTCTCTTGAATAAACATCTTGAACGGACCTGGCTGTTTCATGGTGTTATTGATGTCATTGCTACTTCTAAACTGCGACCTTAGACACCGAGAAGCCTTACAACCTTTTCGACCGAGACTCTCTTAGGAGGGCTTGGGAATATCAATTATTTTATGGCAAGCCATTTTGACATTTATTCTCGAAGACTTAATAGTATCTATTCATCAGATATTAGTATCTATTTTTTAGAAACTATTCCATTAATTACTAATATATATGCGAATAGTTACTAGTATAAGGAATATAAATTACGCACATCTATTAAAATATTTACACATTTAAGAACTTGATTATAGCTTAATCATCCTTTTTTTTGTCATCCTTTTGTCTTTTTTGTCTGGTAACGGCAAAATGTAACTATTTGTCTTATGAAATATCTTAGAATAATATCTAGAGAAAACATAATTTCTTCAAACTAATGTGTAAAAGGTCATGTTCAGATTAGTTTGTCCAAAGTTGCAGCATAAAGTATCACCTCTGCCTTAGAAACACACAATGGACTATCCCGCCTCTGAGATTTAAAGCTTGTGTGCTCCAAATATTTAATCAGTTGGGAGCATCAGAAAACCAAAGCAAGCTTGAAAAATACAGTATGCCTGTAGACTACAGTGGAACGTGGAACATTATCAGTAATAACAATTTTCAAGGCTATATGCTTTCTCTTGGTAAGTAAGCTAAATATCAAATGTTATACTATAAATATTATTTAATTGATTGTGATTTCTAAAATTAAACTATTAAAAACAAAATTGAAGTGAGGACATTCAAACTTGATGACATGTAAACTAGTGGCGTCAAGGAGGGAGCAGTTTGGTGGCATGAACCCTGTTTGTTTTGCCTAAATGTTCAGGTTTGAATTTTCAGGTATAAACCAAATAAAAATAGGGTAAATGAGATTTTGAATAATGAATATATATATATATATATTTTTTTTTTTAACCCAAAGGCGTTGATTTTGCAACACGTAAGGTTGCTAGTATGTTGAAGCCCCAGAAAGTGATTGAACAAGATGGAGATTCTTTCCAAATTAAAACACTCACAACTTTCAAAAATTACTCCTGCTCTTTCAAAATTGGAGAAGAGTTTGAGGAATTAACCAAAGGACTGGACGACAGGTCTTGCAAGGTGCCATTTTTAATATGCATTTATTTCAACCCTTGCCATCTATAGGACACACTGTAACATGGTTTCTTAGTAGTTTATTTGTCTTGCATTAGTCATTGGTAACTTGGGACAAAGACAAGTTGGTGTGCCTTCAAAGAGGAGAAAAGAAGAACAGAGGTTGGAGCCACTGGATTCAAGGAGATGAGCTGCATTTGGTATGCATTTCTTCTTTAAGAGTATTAGAAATGGCACTGTCATCTGTTAGAATTGTTAGAATTCAACCCAGAGTTTGCAACAGTGTCTAAACACAGAGGTTCTCATATGGTTTTGTCTTTTGTGGGTTATGTTTAAACCTGTGTATGTGATCTTAATGAATTATTGTTTGGCATTGTAGTTGAAACTGGCAATATAGGCAAAGTCAGCTAATAAATATTGAAATATTTGATATAATATATGAGAATAATATATGAGATTTAAAAAACACTTCTTTTTCAGGAACTTAACTGTGAAGACACAGTCTGCAAGCAAATCTTTAAACGGGTAGCATAATTGTTTACACATGCTGGAATTGTATTAGACAGTATTGCATGTCTAGCTTATAACTCAACTAAGCTTTTTTGTGTTTTTTTGTATTTATTTAATCCAAATAATTATTAAAATAAAGTTCCAGGACAATATCTGCCTTGTGTCAAATTGGCATTATGTTGCTCTACTAACCACACATGGGCTACTCCATGACAAAGCTGCAGTATGCTTATTTCCCATTATTGGCTTCCTTACAGAGAAGTTACTTTTAATACCAATGAGACATTGTTGTTACCAATAAACATGACTCAATCATTGTGGTCTAATGGCTTTAGATTTTAACTGACATTGAATAGTAAAATTCTATATAGGTTTGGTATATTAATTTACCAACATTTGTAGTGAGACTGAGTGATGGCCCAAAAGCAGAAGGAGGTATTCTTCCTGAGATGAGTGGTCTGGAAGGGTCGATGTCCCTGCCAGGCTGATGCAAAGGCTCTGGCATACTTTCAGAGTGTGAAATGTAATTAGAATTTTTTGATAGATATCTACTATATTTGCTTCTGACTAGTAACTATTCCATTATTAGATACTAGTATCTATTCTTTAGATACTAGTATCTATTCCAGTAATAATAATACATTTTAATTAAGGACGCCTTTCAAGGCACTCAAGGACATCTTACATTACAAATAAAGACAGCCTAATATAAAAACATCTTGAACGGACCTGGCTGTTTCATGGTGTTATTGATGTCATTGCTACTTCTAAACTGCGACCTTAGACACCGAGAAGCCTTACAACCTTTTCGACCGAGACTCTCTTAGGAGGGCTTGGGAATATCAATTATTTTATGGCAAGCCATTTTGACATTTATTCTCGAAGACTTAATAGTATCTATTCATCAGATATTAGTATCTATTTTTTAGAAACTATTCCATTAATTACTAATATATATGCGAATAGTTACTAGTATAAGGAATATAAATTACGCACATCTATTAAAATATTTACACATTTAAGAACTTGATTATAGCTTAATCATCCTTTTTTTTGTCATCCTTTTGTCTTTTTTGTCTGGTAACGGCAAAATGTAACTATTTGTCTTATGAAATATCTTAGAATAATATCTAGAGAAAACATAATTTCTTCAAACTAATGTGTAAAAGGTCATGTTCAGATTAGTTTGTCCAAAGTTGCAGCATAAAGTATCACCTCTGCCTTAGAAACACACAATGGACTATCCCGCCTCTGAGATTTAAAGCTTGTGTGCTCCAAATATTTAATCAGTTGGGAGCATCAGAAAACCAAAGCAAGCTTGAAAAATACAGTATGCCTGTAGACTACAGTGGAACGTGGAACATTATCAGTAATAACAATTTTCAAGGCTATATGCTTTCTCTTGGTAAGTAAGCTAAATATCAAATGTTATACTATAAATATTATTTAATTGATTGTGATTTCTAAAATTAAACTATTAAAAACAAAATTGAAGTGAGGACATTCAAACTTGATGACATGTAAACTAGTGGCGTCAAGGAGGGAGCAGTTTGGTGGCATGAACCCTGTTTGTTTTGCCTAAATGTTCAGGTTTGAATTTTCAGGTATAAACCAAATAAAAATAGGGTAAATGAGATTTTGAATAATGAATATATATATATATATATTTTTTTTTTTAACCCAAAGGCGTTGATTTTGCAACACGTAAGGTTGCTAGTATGTTGAAGCCCCAGAAAGTGATTGAACAAGATGGAGATTCTTTCCAAATTAAAACACTCACAACTTTCAAAAATTACTCCTGCTCTTTCAAAATTGGAGAAGAGTTTGAGGAATTAACCAAAGGACTGGACGACAGGTCTTGCAAGGTGCCATTTTTAATATGCATTTATTTCAACCCTTGCCATCTATAGGACACACTGTAACATGGTTTCTTAGTAGTTTATTTGTCTTGCATTAGTCATTGGTAACTTGGGACAAAGACAAGTTGGTGTGCCTTCAAAGAGGAGAAAAGAAGAACAGAGGTTGGAGCCACTGGATTCAAGGAGATGAGCTGCATTTGGTATGCATTTCTTCTTTAAGAGTATTAGAAATGGCACTGTCATCTGTTAGAATTGTTAGAATTCAACCCAGAGTTTGCAACAGTGTCTAAACACAGAGGTTCTCATATGGTTTTGTCTTTTGTGGGTTATGTTTAAACCTGTGTATGTGATCTTAATGAATTATTGTTTGGCATTGTAGTTGAAACTGGCAATATAGGCAAAGTCAGCTAATAAATATTGAAATATTTGATATAATATATGAGAATAATATATGAGATTTAAAAAACACTTCTTTTTCAGGAACTTAACTGTGAAGACACAGTCTGCAAGCAAATCTTTAAACGGGTAGCATAATTGTTTACACATGCTGGAATTGTATTAGACAGTATTGCATGTCTAGCTTATAACTCAACTAAGCTTTTTTGTGTTTTTTTGTATTTATTTAATCCAAATAATTATTAAAATAAAGTTCCAGGACAATATCTGCCTTGTGTCAAATTGGCATTATGTTGCTCTACTAACCACACATGGGCTACTCCATGACAAAGCTGCAGTATGCTTATTTCCCATTATTGGCTTCCTTACAGAGAAGTTACTTTTAATACCAATGAGACATTGTTGTTACCAATAAACATGACTCAATCATTGTGGTCTAATGGCTTTAGATTTTAACTGACATTGAATAGTAAAATTCTATATAGGTTTGGTATATTAATTTACCAACATTTGTAGTGAGACTGAGTGATGGCCCAAAAGCAGAAGGAGGTATTCTTCCTGAGATGAGTGGTCTGGAAGGGTCGATGTCCCTGCCAGGCTGATGCAAAGGCTCTGGCATACTTTCAGAGTGTGAAATGTAATTAGAATTTTTTGATAGATATCTACTATATTTGCTTCTGACTAGTAACTATTCCATTATTAGATACTAGTATCTATTCTTTAGATACTAGTATCTATTCCAGTAATAATAATACATTTTAATTAAGGACGCCTTTCAAGGCACTCAAGGACATCTTACATTACAAATAAAGACAGCCTAATATAAAAACATTTGACTAAGACAACATACATAGACATATAAGGTACAAATAAAAAGTGTTAAAAATAAAGTAAAGGAGACTAAGCAGAGATTTCAAATAATATGGTTTGTTGTGGTCAGATATGAAGAGGTCAGTTTAGATATTGGCAGGGGAATATATAAAACAATCAGAGGTTGGGAGCCAGGGAGTTTAAAAGCAAGGCATTCAATTTAGTGTAAGAGGATAGGTAAATTATTAACAGATTTGGCTTTCAGCTAATTGTCAGAGAGGGAGCGGACATTTCATGGATCTGCAAACTAGAACCCGGCGAAGCACGCGATGCCAGTGGACCGTCGGAGGCAGCGCGAAGTATGGCCGGAACAACAGAAAGATTACCTCAGAATGATGTAGGCTATGTTTCCGTGCCTTTTTTATTAATGAAAAACACAAAGTATACATAGTACAATAACAAGCAAAATGTATATAAAACAATCACTTAGCCAAAAGTAAAAGTAATGAATTTAAGTATTTAACAACAGATATATGGTTATACAAAGAAAATACATAAAAACAAATCTATAGTCAATCTACAAATATCTTAAAATAAGTACAGACATTCAAAGTTTTCAGTGCTTTCTTATTAGAAGACTTTTCAGTTAGGCTAATATTTTTTTTGCATTCTCTAACAAATACCAGAAATAAATGTTTCTTTTTGGTAAATTTACATTTGTGAATATGAAATTTAGCCAATATAATTATTACATTAATCATATAGAATTTATTTTCCTTAGTTTTATCATAAACAGCAAAACCGAACACAATATTTTAAAAAATAAAGAGAAATCACTGTAAATATAGTCAATCACAAACCTACAAATGTTATGCCAAAAAAATTTGACATGATGACAATGCCAAAATAAATGAAGCAATGTTTCATGTTGTATATCACAGAAAGAGCAATTTACCATAATATCTCGCTTGAACTTGCTCAAATTAGTTGGGTAATAGCTATGTACATTTTTTCGCTCCTAAACTACGGTATATAACATTCGTTATCTACGTGATGAGGAGTATACCCATGGGTCTCTAAACTATCTGAACTATCTTCTCCAAACTTACCACTGTTGGCCAACCGACCGCGCAGCTTGACTCTCTCGACGTACACAATAACAACACCATTTATACACAACGACAGTATCTAATTGGGCCCGAACAGACACAGCCGCGCCAGTCTCCGGACATCGCCGCCAGGGCGCGCACTCCCACGTGACGTAACTTGGGGGTGGAGACAGGAACAACTGCATATACACACACAAGGAACACATACCACGACACACACATCCTACAGATAGGAGTGGGGGTCGTAACACCCCCACCCATAAAGCACAAATCAATATAGGTTTGGGTTACCAAAACAAATCCAATACCTGCAATAATATACCATAATCCCATACAAACCCACTACAGAATACCAGAAATCACATACGGGACAATGCGTCAGCAATCACATTTTCCAATCATTTTTTATGACGAATCTCTAGATTGAGACCCTGGACCATCATAGACCAGTGCATAAGACGATGGTTACTATTGTACATGCGATTTAAAAACACAAGGGGGTTATGGTCAGTGAACACTACAATAGGACACCCCGTAGATCCCAAGTACACTTCAAAATATTGCAAGGCTAACAACATAGCCAATGTTTCCTGTTCTATTGTGGAGTAGCGGGACTGGCAACCAGTAAACTTACGGGAAAAATAGCAAACGGGATTTTGTTACAAACGAAGCAGAACCAATAGTATCTATGCAGTCATCCAAGCGGGGCAAAGGATATGAATCAGATAGAGTGACTGCATTTACTTTCCTGTAATCTGTACAGAATCTAAAAAGTATTGTCAGGTTTCGGAATGAGCAAACAAGGGGAGCTCCACGGACTTGAGCTTGGCACTGCAAGACCGTTCTCCACCAAGTATCCAACCTCGGACCTCATGACGTTTAAACATATTCACGTGGTACGCATGCTGTTTAATAGGGGGTTTACCCTGCACATTAATATCGTGAGTCACCACAGATGTGCGGTAGTTATCAACTAACCGTAGTATGTCCTTCATTTGGACATCTTCCAAATGATTCAACTGGGTCATTAAGACCTTCAACATTTGGGAATTGTTCAATCGAAAACACTGTTGTGGGGCGTTGCGCAGAACCAATCCATCCTCATCAACGTCAGGGCTAAGGACGGAGTTCAGCAACACTCCCTTAGGAACCACCGAAACAGCGGGTCATGTTGTCTGTAGGATAGAAGTTGTTGTAGGGGACACATCTCTGTCCTGATAGATAGCATGTTAACAAATACAAGACTTTCGTCGCCGTTCGGGCGTACAAACAAAATAATCGGTAGCACTTACTTTCTTCTCAATCAGGTATGGACCAGAAAACTTATCGGACAAGGAAGAACCAGACAGGGGAAGCAAAACCATTACTTGATCACCGGCTTCAATATTTCTTGCTACTGCCTTTTTATCAAAATGTTTCTTCATGATCGTCTGAGCAGAAGAAAGTGCCACTCTAGCCAACTGACAGGCTTCTGACAAACATTCTCTCAGTTGCGTAACATGCTCTAGAACACTTCTTGAACTAGGTTCAGGAGATGGGATATGGTCCTTTAGTACCTTCAGGGGACCATGCACCGTGTGCTCGAACACTAGATCAGTCGGACTGAATCCTAAAGATTCTTGTATCGTTTCACGTATGTCAAACAAAACCAACGGAACACCTTCATCCCATTCTTTCTCAGTCTCAAGGCAATATTTTCTTAGCATGGACTTAAACGTTTGATGCCACCTTTCTAACGCACCCTGACTCTCGGGGTGATATGCACTCGATACTATGTGGGATATAGAGAGTGTACTCATAACTTGGCCAAACATTTTTGAACGGAAATTTGAGCCTTGATCCGTCCGCACTATTTTCGGCAGACCGAACGTTGAAAAGTACTTCACCTTCGTAGTGATGGAATGAAGAGTAATAGCTTCCGGATAACGTGTAGCTGAACACATCATTGTAAGTAAAAACGTATTACCTGTCTTGGTCCTTGATAAGGGACCAACACAGTCAATGAAAGGTTCACCCATTACCGGAATCGGACACAATGGAGCTGGTCGAATAGTCTGGTTGGGTTTACCAGTAACTTGGCATATGTGACAGGTATCTAATAGTAATATAGACACATCAGTCTTTAGAGCCGGCCAAATAAAATGTCAAAGCACACGGTCGTATGTTTTTGTAATGCCCAAATGACCAGCCCATGGAATGTAATGAGCAAGGGACAGAATATTATATCGAAACGCAGTAGGCATTACGATTTGGTATACAGTACTACAATCCCTATCAGAGCCAGTAGGAAAAGTTAATTTACGCATCAACAGACTCTAGAACGTAGGCTCCTCTCTTAACATCTGCCTCTTCTCTGCAGACAACAGCTGAAAAACACTTAATCAAAGTCTTATCTTTTTCCTGTGCCACTAGTAATTGTGCACGCGTAACAGGTAACTTAAAACAATGTTGAATATCATTGGCTACTTTACTACCTTTCTTAGTAGTAACACTCTTAATGCACGGGGGTAATGAGACGTTTACCAACGTGGACGATATGTACACGTGCACAGCGGAGGAAGTCCATCCCAATACCCTGCAATAACACCTTAGATCCACAGGAAGAGTCGGCCGACCAAGGCAAAACTTCTGAGAGGATTATTGACTGGGCTGCACCAGTATCCCTCAAAATTTGAATGGTCTGCTCATCTTTCGAATCTCCTGTTAATGACACTGACCCTGTTAATATAAACGGTAAATAACTGGGGTCGGGAACAGGTTTCGTTTTATCACCCTGCCGAGACACTGACCGAGGCAATGAGTGAAGTAAACCCATGCCTTTTGCATTTCTTTTTGGTGACCGTGGTGGAAATTTACGTTTATTTAACCCTCGACAGTCTGCTATGACATGGCCTCTTTGATGGCAAAAATAACATTCCCGTTCCTCTCTGGAACGCTGTTGACTATTCATTGTACGTTCCTCTCTAGAATTAGAATAATGACCAAGCAAAAGTTTTTTCTCTGGGCCGGCAGAATCCACCTCTGGCTCACGATGAGAAGGCGTAAACACTGTTTTATTCGGGAGTACAAACTCATCGGCTAATACCGCTGCTTGTGCTAACGATACAACTTTTTGTTTGTTCAGATGCATTACTATTCGTTCAGGCAAACTGTTCTTAAATTCTTCTAAAAGAACCAGTTCTCTGAGGGTAACAAAATCAGTGGACTTGCTGGCAGCGCACCATTGGTCACAGAGAGTTTCTTTCTCTCTGGCAAACTCCACATACGATTTGTTAGGTGCTTTACGGTGATTATGCCACCATGTGCACCGACTCAACCAAATCCACCTACTAGAAGGGGGCATGCACAAGTTGCTACTCATAAGTGAAGTTGTCCTAAATGGGGAAATTTTAATTTCAAAATGGGCATTATGGGAATATAAAGCATTCAGATTTTAGAAATATTTAAAAAGTATAGCTAACTATTATTATTTTTTCTTACAGCCATGGGGCTTGAGATCTTGACACAATTAGAAACTATTAAACAACAACAAACACAAATTCTTGTATACTTAAAAAGTATGTCCTCAAACACCGTGTGTACAGAAAGCCTGCTCGAGCTTGAGCATGCTTTGCCTCTATCAGATTTGGAGACCTTTCTAAAATTCGAAAATTAGTTAAAGGCAGACAAAGAACTTAAAAAGAAAATGGTATGCAAATGCTTTCTAGAGTTCAGCATGGAAACCTTGTATTATTTGTAATATATTTCTTTCCTTCTATTTTAGATAAGTTTTCTAGGAGTCATTCGGGGTCTCTCCATAAAGCTTCCTTTTTCTAGCACAATGCTATGAGATGTAATTAACAATAAGTTGTATTTACATTTATTTGAATGACAATTGTTTCTCACACTATAGTTATAACTATGTTTCTGATTAAAATAGATTTAGTCTAAAACTGAAAGACGTATACAGTACACTGACTAATGCACTCTATAACCACACAGCATTACCATGACTTAGCTGAAATGGTTCCAGTACATTATACAGTAGATCTAGATAGTGGAATAGGCTGGAGTACACTGTACAATGAAACGCATTCACACATTTTATTCTAACAAGTTACAATTCAAATATTCTAGGTTACACTGTCAGGGTACGGCCCGGGAGAGAGGAACCCAAACGCGGAAAGGAGAGGCAGTAGACAGGAGAATTAACAATAAATA
>JAODTR010084609.1:0-14485 GCA_025399935.1 Amblyopsis rosae | reverse complement strand
ATCGTGTCAGAGGAAGAGAGAGAAAGACAAAAAGTGTGTGTCAGAGCGAGAGAGAGAGAGAGAGAGAGAGAGAGAGATCCACCTGGTGGGCACAGGGACCTCCGTGATGCCCCCCAGTGTGGTGGCCTGAGCCAAGCGGACAAAGGACACAAAGGGCTTGCCCAGGAAGTCCACCTCCCCAATCAGCACGTTGGAAGCCTCAGCGTCACGAGGGATCTTCTTCATGAACTTATTCTTTAGCTGAGAGACCAGGAGAATGACATACTGAAGGATTGTTCTAGATCTCTAGCTGGTTATGCCAATAAACAGACAGCTAAAATGTGAAATGGATTAACTTAGTGGTGATATCTATTATGTTCAATAAATAAAAGCTTTATTATTTTAAACAATATTTATCTAGTTGGTTTAAAATGTAACTAATCAGTCACAGTCAGAAGACCACTCAAGAATGGCAATATATTAGCGGTACACCAAATGTTAGTTATGCTAATTTACAGCACAATGACAAAGTATGTAGAGAGCAACAGACGTTACAAATCTGCAAACAAATTGTTGCATTCTTAGGTTCAAATATTGGCTAGACTGAGGTAGTACCATCCTGAAAACATTTAGCTAGCACAATGTTCGAGCTCCTTTAGTGACCCCCTCAACACGCGTGATCGAACAGTGCATGGTGCTTAGGTGGAAATCTCAGTAATCAGTAAAGTTGCTTTCAGCTGTGTTTTATTCTCCAACCACTCCTCTCACAGTGCTTTGCATACTGGCTTTGAGGCAAAGGGGAATGTCCTCTCCCATGTTGTGTGAAGGATCATTTGGTATTACTTATTAATGTCATCTGCAGACACATGTATTGGCAAATTAACTAAATTCACACACACACACACACACACACACACACACACGCACACACACACACACACACACACACACACACGCAAACGCACGCACTCACAAAGTAATTACTGCTGCTTAGTGGCGAAACTAGCCAAATGGAACCCCAAGATATTTACATAACTTGGCACACAACAAAACAAAAAGTGAGCGTAATATTCTTTCTTCACTTTTTCCTTCAGGATGGGGAGGCTGAAAATGTTAAGCTGAAACAAACAACAGAGGCTTGGACAGAATAAGACCACCAGCACATGCAAACTGTGTCTTACACATTAAGAAGAATCACCTGCTTAGGTGGACACAGATAGCTTTGAAACAACAGTACATGCAGTACAGTACACACGTTCCCACACTAACCCTAACAAATACAGTATGCCAACCATACTTTTAACAAATACAGTATCTCGACCCTACTTCCAACAAATACAGTATCCCAACCCTACTTTCAACAAATACAGTATCTCAACCCTACATTCAACAAATACAGTATCCCAACCCTACTTTCAACAAATACAGTATCTCAACTCTACATTCAACAAATACAGTATCTCAACCCTACTTTCAACAAATACAGTATCTCAAACCTACATTCAACAAATACAGTATCTCAACCCTACTTTCAACAAATACAGTATGCCAACCCTACTTTCAATAAATACAGTATCTCAACTGTTATCAAGTGATACACGTACTTATTCGGATGAACATGTACAGTACAGAAATGATACCTCATGGTTTACCTGTTCTGTGTTAGGCATGTCTGAAATGTCATTCATGCTACGACTCTGAGCAGGGTCTGTAAAACAAATAGTCTTCATAAATTTGCATTACTACTGTATTCCTCAATTACTGTATTTCTTGTATAACAACATTGTTTCAACAGAGATTACAGTAGTACAATATTATTGTTTTTCAAAAGCAGATTTGAGAACCAAACAAGAAGATGAATAAATACATAACAACAGAGAAAAAGAGACAGAGACCCCATATTCATTATGCACATCTTCCAGGTTCACATAGAACCCCAGACCAGGTTGGTGTTAATGGAGATCAATACAGAATAAATAGCAGACAGAAAAACTCAAAAACATATTGTGTCCAGAGGTCAAGACCAGCTTAATGCTTTTTAGATGTATCATATAACAATAAAAATTCCTATATAGCTCTTACATGTTTACATTGGCTGCTTCAACAGACTTATTGTACTAATAAATGCACCTGGCTAAAATGTGAATGCATATATAAAGTGTGTAAAAGGAAGTCGTAATACATTTATATACTTAGACAGAGACTCTTTAGTCTAGTTTAATCATTTCTATAGATATTGAACAAACTGACAAACACAGTGCAATGCATTAATGAGAGTGTTCAACCGTCTCCATGCCACAACAAGTGCATACAAAAAGAAGAAGAGCATGAATAATGAAATACATACATACATGTCTGTGTGTGTGCGTGTGCGTGTGTTTTTTTATCCATGTCGGTGGGGACTCACATAGGCGACCCAGGCTACCAGGTCGAGAGTGTAGGTCTTCTATAGAGCGGTGGATCCCGGAGGTTGAACTAGCACTACGAGTTATCTGAGGACTACCGTCTAACAAAGTTGAGTGACAGGTGACAAGTCAGAGAAGGGAAGCTCAGATTAGCATTATTAGCAAGGTGACAGAAATGGAATAAGAAGCGAAGACAAACAGTGAAAGAAGTTCTGAATGAGGAAGATCGATTATAATATGATTATTCATGTATTAGAGAAAAGTCTTAAAGATAATGTGATGATAAACTTCAGCCTGAAAATAACCCTGAGGCCTCACTTTAACAGATACAATCTTACTGGAGGCGGTATTTGTAGATTTTCCCATGTCTGCCAGGGATCGATGAATGGGTTTCTTGGTCTGGTGACGATGTTTTCTGAGCAACACAAAGCTGATCTTCTCCTTCACATCCGGACTAATCAGACCGTCGACTATTTGGCGGTCTACAATGTCATCTAGCAATTGAGAGAGAAAAGCATACAGTAACTTAAAGCGGCACAGGAGAAATAAATATGAATCGATATGGTCAAATAACAATGTTATAGAGCTGGACTTCCAATACTTGTATCAGTAATAACATTATGAAACCGCTAGGACTTACATCTACTGTATGTGTTGTTTTTGTACTGATTGTTCATTTGAAGAACACAGGAAGCGATGTAAATTAGCTAATAGATCACTTTATACAAAAGTATCTTCTGCCTTTCAGTGAGATTTATGTATTTGTTTGTTGCCCGTGAAAATAAAATGCAGTTCATGTGTCAGGAAGAACGTTACATCAATAAATTCAAGTCAAGATTATTTATATAGCCCTTAATCGCATTGCAGTCTGAAAGGACTGTACAGCCCATATTTCACATGAAAACAAGCAACACCATCTTCACCTGCTCCTCCGACCATAAATAAAAACATAAATAAATAAATAAATAATAAACTGCACAATAGTAGAAGATAATGCTCCCTGCCTCACAGATATGGACAAAGAAAGCTATACTGTAACTAAAATAATTTCTTAAATAAGAGCTGTTTAGTCTTGAGACCACAGTGGACCCCAGTTTGCCTGTGCAGCTGTGTAAAAATGCAGTGTATTAACATACAGTACATTATGTGTAATATATATTTCAGTGTATTAACATACAGTACAATAAGTGTACTATAGTACAGTGTATACAGTACATTATGTGTAATATATATTTCAGTGTATTAACATACAGTACAACATGTGTAATATATATTTCAGTGTATTAACATACAGTACAGAAGGGTGCGTTATATTTCAGTGTATTAATATACAGTACAGAGGTGTAGTACTGTATATATTTCAGTGTATTAACATACAGTGCAGAAGTGTAGTATATATTTCAGTATATTATCATACAGTACAAAGGTGTAGTATATATTTCAGTGTATTAATATACAGTACAAAGGTGTAGTATATATTTCAGTGTATTAATATACAGTACAGAGGTGTAGTATATATTTCAGTGTATTACCCTACAGTACAGAGGTGTAGTATATATTTCAGTATATTAACATACAGTACAGAGGTGTAGTATATATTTCAGTATATTAACATACAGTACAGAGGTGTAGTATATATTTCAGTGTATTAATATACAGTACAGAGGTGTAGTATATATTTCAGTGTATTACCCTACAGTACAGAGGTGTAGCATATATATAAATGCTGACTCACCTACGATCTGGGGCAATGAGTAGCCCTCCAGGTCCAACATGATGCTGCCGGTCTGCAGACAGGTACGCAGCTCAAACAGGCTGTGCAGGGTCAGCGTGGAGACGTGAGGCTTGCTCCACCTCTCCCCGCCCTCCTCCACTTTCTCCTCAAACTTCACCCACCTGGTGAACACAAGGCATCCTCGTTAGCTTGGCTGGCACCACCCTCCGTGTGTGATTGTGTGTGTGTGGCTGGCAGGTTAGAAAAGCGCTGTGTATATGCAGCCCGCTTACCATTAGGTTTGTCTCCGGAAGTGTTTTTCAAAATAAGGCTCAGGAGTCAGCACTCAAGATGTGGTGTGAGGTAGGTTCGTATTTTGAAATAATCTTTAATATATATATATATTTTTTTAAACTTTTTAGCTGTATTGTCATTTATAAAATATGCATACATTTACCTATGGTGTTTATGGTGTAATGCGATGATTAAAAGGCATATTTTATGTTTTGTCCATCAGAGATAAAAACTGAAACGATTGGCTGACTGATTATTGGCCTGTGATCTGAACCATCTTGATGACCATTCACGGCCTACCACCCAGCAGGATGTATACATTTAATGAAAAGCACACTGCAGTCAATAGCCTGTCAACCATAAAGTACAACCCTAAATCCCTAAATCCAAACTAAACGGACCCCAAACCCCAAACTAATTAAGGCTCACAGACACCTCCTGTGTGCATGCGTGTGTGTGTGTACCTAGCAGACTCCTTCCACTCCAGCTCGTCCCCTTCATGTTGAAGGGTGTCCATCTCAGTGAATATTGTGGGAGTCGGGGTGCCGTCATCGTCCCCTAGAATGTGTCTCAGCCGCTCGGCTGCAGGAGACACTAACACAAGACGAAGACAAGAAAACAGAGCCTCAGTCACACATATTGCCTGAGAGAGCTTTTCCCAGGTACTGCAGACGTCGGAATTCAAACCAAATCTGGAGCAACTCGGGTGACCTTGCTGTCAGAAGCATCAAGTATAAATATGTCAAGTAATTGTCCGTTTTACGACCCTTCTGTGATTAGCAGGAAAGTGAGGCAGATGCTGTAGTGACGTTCTGGTAATGGTGACAGATCAATACCCATTTACATCCTCCATGCCTGCGGGAGCCTCTAACACTCGCATCGTGCTGTGTGTTTGTGTGCGTGTGGGCCTGTGTCAACGTCACACATGCAGGACTGAGGTTTCCGTGGACATTTGTAATCAATGTTTGAGCGACACAATGCCGCAATCCACATGTGCTAATGACAGTCACAATCAACCCTTCTTTAGCTACAACAGTTTAGTATGTACATATAATCCATACTATAACTATATAGGCCTACATAGGTCAAATACAAATGTTTCAAACTGCAATAATACTATAGTACAAGGTTATATACTTTAAAAGCATTTATCATTGTTGGAGCTGGAATTAACACTTCAGAAATAATCTGTACAAAACTCTGTGCCAATTCATGTTTTTATTACTTATGTACTGAAATACTGTGTGTGTGTGTGCGTGTGCGTGTGCGTGTGCGTGTGCGTGTGCGTGTGCGTGTGCGTGTGCGTGTGCGTGTGTGCCATGCGCTTGTCCCCACAAAGAGAGGCATACGGTGTTTCAGATCAGACCTTCGGATAAAGCACAAACAGTCCTGCACTCTGCATTGTTAATCTCTCACAATAATGAATCAGATTTTAAAGCTTGACTCAACCAATACACAAAGTGGCATCAAAACAATATCCACGTACTGTATGTCTCTATAGCTGCATATCCCTTGTGACTGCATACTTTAAATATAAAGCTATATGTTACAAATGCAATACTGCACATTCCAAATGGAAAACATGGTTACCATCGAGCACACACAAACACACATAAGCTGAGCTGGCTATACTGCATGTGTGTGTAAACCGACTGCCTTCACTGCCTAATATATCATCTTCACCTGTGCGAGAGGCAGGCAGAGTCCAGTGGACGGCCATTCCCGAGGACCCTGAGACCTCCATGCTGGCCTGATCCAATCCTGATCTGAAAACAGACAGAGCTAGGGCCCTGTGCGCCTGCCCTACGCCCGGCAGAACATGGCCTTTAGAGGGTCCTAGCATACACCTTCTCTGTTTGGTCGTCTGGTCACCTGACGTGGTGATCTCTGGCTCGGCTTCAATTCACCTGGCCACGTGAAGGCGTCAGTCCAATCTTTCAGCACTGAGTCGCAGCAAGTCTTCGCTAAGATGTGTGGCAGGAATCCACTGAGGTCTCCAGGGAAGCTAGGAGCCAGAGGCTTTAAGAGGGCCGACACACACCACAGGCTACTGTAGTGCTTTCCTCCCTCGAGAGCGTGTGCACGCGCACGCACACGCGCACACACACGCGCATGCACACACACAAGGTACAGAAAAGGCACTAACACTACGAGGTTCACTACCACATTCCTGAGCCGCCGCAGGTTCAGTCACTGTATGCTGTATGCCTTCCAGAGTCACATGGTCACGTGTGCTGTCTGAAGGGATCTAAAGCGGCTGGACTAATTCAATTCTCTGTCCAGCATGTAATGTAGCCCAGCTTCCATTATGGAAAAAAATAATAGGGTAGAAACAATCACATGGTCGCAGGTGTGACGTCATACCCAGACTGTAAAGCATCTCTGTAAAGCATATCATCACCACACGATAGCCAATTGGGCATGTTGCAAAAGGCTCTACACCAACTGAAACAGATTGTTGAGCTTGAAAGGAGAAAGCTCTGTCTAAAATGACAGTTGCACAGGGCACTGACACAGGGCCTTTAATATCAGTGGGATGCCTTTTGTGTAAACCAGCAAGAGCGATGTAAAACAAGCCCAAACCCCTCCCAGTAACCCCAAGTAACACAGAACGTAGATTGGAGTTGCTCAGCTCTAATCAGCTTACAGGCTTCAGACTGTGTGGCCCCTTGGGAAAAGTGACCATGCTGCAAAATGTTCATCAAACACACACAAACATGCAAGCGCCGTGTGCACGCACTAGCGCGTCCATCTCAGACGCAGTAACTAAGTCTGGCTCAAATGCCTGGTCATAGTGACCCACTTCTCGCCTGTGTGCTCTGTGTGGATAGTAGGCACCGCTATTCAAATATGCTTTGTTACATTTGCATCTTGACAGAATCCTTTATTTGGGTCTGCCACTGTGGTGACCCCAGAGCATCGACTCTCAAACTGGGGTCCACAGACTCACTGGGGACTCTCTGGACTCTCAGCTTCCAAACCTATCTTTAAAAAAGTACTTTAATTATCTTGCCTTGATGATTGGCTTGAATTGTGTTTCATGATTGTATGTATTTTTCACCACATAAATAATAAATAATAATAACAATAATAAAGAATATTGGAATTATCTATTTCCCCCACGTGTGTGTGTGGTGTGTGTGTGTGTGTGTGTGTCACAGCAATAACCTGAGAGGTCAGAATGCTGCTCCACACTGCCTTCTTCCTCATCGTCATAGCGCTCCTCTCTGTCCTGGTGGTAACCGTGGTGACCGTGGCGTTCGTGGTGATCGATGTGTGCGTGGCACTGGTCGCGCTCGGTGTCACTAACATGGTGATGTCTGTGCCTTCTCCGTCTTTGGGACGCTGGAACGCCAATGCACACATGCTGGGCCTCGTCGTCATAGCGATGATGAGTTTGACTTCTGCCACGCTGCCATTCGGGATGGTCCATCCTGAGAATAATGTTGGTTTAGAACAGGGTTTTTTTGGTAAGATAAATGAAAAGAGAGATAGATTGAGGAAAAGATGTTCATAGGTCTTGATTGCCCATCATCTCCTTTTCTTTAACATGCTTCTATAATGAAACATACAAACGAACGCCTGACGAACATTTGACGTCAGTTATCAAAGGCATTTACAGTAGAGTCCTTTTTAAAGGGACATTCCACAGAAATACCTTTCTGCATGCTCCCCTACAGAGCCCATAGACATACTGTTGTCTACCTTCCAGGCATGTGCATTAATAACAACACACAGTGGTTATTACACAAACATGGAGCTGTGGGTGTAATCTGTGGTTATTGGGGTGCCATAAATAAATAATAATAATAATATATAACATAACCTCTCTTACCCTCTATGCCTGGATGAGTGATTTTTTGCTTGGCGTGCCATGTTACCGGCCAGGCCACATGGACTCACATGCGCTGCTGGAAACACAAGGGATCAATGAGTGAGGGCAGCTCAATGGAGTCACAAGCTGGACCTCACAGAGAGAGAGAGAGAGAGAGAGAGAGAGAGAGAGAGAGAATGTCCAGTAGCCTACTATACCAGCACAAAATTACCCTACATGAAACAGACATCCATTAATTATTCACTTTTCATTTTATGTTAATTTTCCTACTATCTTCCCTTGGTTAAACCAAGTATTCAATATGGTGCTGTCTATATATGTGAATCTAAGCAGAAACATCAGTATAGGTACATATACTACTGTATTTGTATGGTACACAAAGAGATAAAGCATATGTACGCACATGGGAGTCTCTTACTAAAGTGTGTTTTTGTTTCTAGGCTGATCAATAAATGTCGTTATAATCTACAACTGGTCTCTAATCCTGATCAATGAGTGTGAAGGACAAGGACACGCACACACACCCACACACACACAACATACAGTACTTAATACTACATCAGAACTGATCCAACTATTGAGATACAATCTAAGAAAATATAGTTACAGTTTCCAAAACAAATGTATAGGCTTAATGGGGTTAAGGTTAGTTCACCATAGTTTATCTAGCAATATTATGAAATCTGAAATGACTGAAATAGAATTCAATTAAATGGCATTTCCATTTCTTAATGTGACTGCTGCAATTAATAAATAGTAGACATTGATTTAAAACACGGTATACCAACAAAAAAAAAAGCCACGTATATATCAGTATGTATTCATATGTATTTGTAAAATTTATAGTTTGGAATCTTGCACATGCAGTATAAACAAAACAAACCTGCATATTTAAGAGCAGCGATTAACATCTTTTAAAAACAAGTAGTGTAAACTGCACAAAAATCACACCATATTTTTGGAAACTTTTGACTGGGATAATACTGTAATAGTATATTGTTTTTCTTATATAAAACATTGTACAATTAAACATTTAAATACACAAAGCAGGCCTTCTTACCTGATGTTAGATGTAAGGATGAGCACAGAAAAACAAAGATTAACCTATTTTTGAAGCAAGACAAATATTGCTAGAAATACCAAGCTACAGTTGGAGATTCCAGTAAAAGTAAAACTGCTGCTATCCTCTAAATGAGCTACATTACAGCACTATTGGCTCGGTAGTTGGCTCACTGGATGTGAGACCATTTGAAAGCAGCTGGAGGACCTGGAAAATATAGTATTGAATTTCGATGGTGTGTGTTTATGTACAGCATTGTCAAGGGGCGGGGTCACCTATGACAGACAGTTGAATGTAGTTTATAGTGAAAGAATTGAATAAAACAAGACAAACATTAAAACACACTTCTAGATGTAGGCTACACTGTAAGATACCTGCCCGGCCTCAATACAAATGTATAACAAAAATACTCATCATACAAAGCAAAACACAACTAACATTATATGCACTGTACTTTTATGAGCATGACCCATTAAGAAACCTTGACAAGAGATAATTGGTTAAACAACAAAACTCATCTAACCAACAGGAGACAGGCGGTAAACTGTAACACAGACGATAAGGAACAATATTATCACAGGGATAGTTACAGTGTCACATTTGCCACAGCCCCATGTTCAGACACTGTCCTCCTAGGGCCAACAAATAGACTGTCGTGCTCTTGTTCTCGGACTTGAGTGTCCGACGCACGCCTTCGAGTTAACAGAGCACCTCGTTCCACTCCAGTCTTTTGTGAGTGATGTGGTGGGGCGCCACCCTGGACTGAAGACCGTCTTCTGTTTGTGAGCGCTGACCTGGCAACGGTCCCTGCTAACGTAGCACCAACACATAGGCCTCGTAGGCCACTGGTTACTCCCACTTCTGAGACACTCTCAGAGGCATCCGAGGGCAAGGCCTGTGAGCTGTGGCCCACTGCGGCAAACGTGCGAAGCAGCGGCACCCCTGGGATGAAGAGCTCCTGTGTGCTGTGTCTAGCTGGGACCTTGGAGCCGTCCTGGGGACAGCGAGGGGCTGGTCTGGACCCGCTCTGCTTCTCGGTGCGGCCCCAGGTCAGGGGGTTGTAGAGGACGTACCCGTCCAGTGGGCAGGAGTTGGATTTCTGCAGGAGCCTGTGTGGAACTAACATGTATGAAAAGCTTAAACAACATGCTTAGAAGAGAGACGGTCTATTCAATTACAAATTCAGATGGGCCAGGTTTTACCAAGAGAATCTGTAGGTGGGCCGCATATTCCTTACAGGAGCTACGGGAGCTATGTGCACATATGTCACTTAGACTCATTTCATCACATTTATTATTAGGTCTGGACTACAATATATTTATAAACAGGTAATGTCATGATGTCTTGGCTGTAGAACAGATAATAACACATTTACAGTAATATATTGCCTTGATTCGTATAGTGGTTATACAGTATATTGAGCTAATGTAGTGGTCAAGGTTGCAATCCCCTCATGGGCCACATGGGGGCAGTTGGTGGGCCGCATTTGGCCCGTGGGCCGCCAATTAAATAGGCCTGGTCTATTCCATAGGCTAGCACGCAGTTAAAACGGCCATAGCAGCAGAATGGTTGTGAAGCATGTTCACCTTGTGGCGGCAGGGCAGGTTCCGCACGCTCTGGCCCAGGGCAAAGCTCTGGAGACAGATGCGACACTGCGCTCCCGCGGCCAAGAGCCGGGACCCCATCCTCACCCGGAGTGCAGGCAGACACTGCAGCACGTGCTCTGGTAGAGGCTCTGCCATGCTACAGAATGGGGATGGAATGGAGCAGCGGGACCAGGTCACTGTGTGTGTCACAAGGGGAAAACCACTGGGCTGGCGCTCGGGGACTCACCTGTCACTCTCTGGCTCACGGGTCCTCCCGTCAGTGTCACCATCGGGGTGGTGTCCCGCGGGACCCCACTTCTCTCTCCTTTTCTGCTCCGTGCGGTCACACAAGTATCACACAAGTGTCACTCTTCAACCTGTATATTGCCCGTGTATTGCACTGAGGTGGCGTCTCCTGTGAGAGATAGCAGTGTTCGCACAGCGTGTTGGCCAACGGGGGAGATGCCTTTGGCTTAGTTCTGCCTGAAGGTTTGAGATGGCACCTCTAAGCCCGCTGCACGCGTATTCAAGGCTGTTTCTCCGCCATGCTTTGCACGCCGCCTGCAGACTGCGGCCGGTTTATATCTGCCCTGCTTCACAGCACTATGTGTGTGTAATGCTGTACGCTGTGCGCTGATTGTCCACTATTAACATTACCTACGCTTTAGGATAGTGCCGTGGAATCACAAATATATATTAACAAGCAACAGAGTTCTATATAAAAATTAAGTTTAACAACTGTCTGCTCGAGGAAACGATGGAGTAGGGCTAAGAAACAAGCTAAACGTGTTGTTTTAAACGATTATTTGTCGTGCCTTTGCTGCTTCTATGGTGTGTCTTCCTTGCACGCGGTATCAAAAACATGAGGTGAAGAGGAGGAAATGGAGTCCCGGCGGGGAATAAAAGCATTGTCTCTGCCTCAAGCCCACGAGCAGCGCCCGCCTCACATGCTGTGACAACAACGCGAGCATGGGAGTAGGTCCGATACATATAGTTTATTACACAAGATGTTATCATAATGCTGTGTATCAATATGAATGTCGTGTACAGTTCGATTTAGTGCGTGTGCTCATCGTATGTATGAGTTATGATGTGGTACATTTATCATTTCAAGGTTGCTTACCGTCTTCGTAACAAACTCATGCTGGTGGTGGCAGGTCTTGGAGCAGTCCTCACACAAATAGTAGTAACTGCAGATAGTGCATCTAAACATGACAGCAGAATTCTGGGTAATGAGATAAATCTGGTGAACCAGATAGAAAAATCCACACAGGATGAAAAAAACGCTTTAATGAAAGGAGTCTGTTGTATTAAAAATGGTGTCCGCGTCTCGGGCTAGCATAATAATCACAGCAGCAGGTCACAGGCTAACCTAGCTGTACACATACAGTACATCATCCATGAAGTACCTGGAGCACCTGCCGAAGATGGGGCAGACCTGACAGTTGTGGCAGGGAGTCCCCAGATGTTTGTCAGCCCGCTCCCTCTCAGCGGTCGCATAGAGCTGCGCTGCATTCTTCACCTGCTCTAGCAGGAGCTGCTGGGAGCTGAAGTCCTCCCTGCACAGAGGACACGTGACCATGGCCTGCTTGTCTTGGATGTCCTGGTGGTGCGCCCATAACTTCATGCAGGAGATGTGCACGTTATTGCCACAGCCGAACCTGGTGGAGATACAGTACAGCAGCTGTGAACAACCTACCCCCTTTATTTATACTTCAGAAGCACCGTTTAAACCCTGGCATTAGGCACCACCAGTGAGCATTGCACCATTAACAAGTATTAAGGTCTAAAACTCTGGTGTCTCTAGGCATGGTGATGCCTCAAGTGATATTTGGCCTTAACACAGATATGCACAGATTGGGAATTTTAATACATTCCAGAATTATCTCTGTCTGTCTCTCTCTCTCTCTCTCTCTCTCTCTGTGCACACACTATACTCTGGCTGACTCCCTGCTCCCCTGCAGTAGCACACAGGCAGTCGTTTGGACAACAACTCCTCCTGGCAGATAGGACACATATCCTGGGCTTGTATCTGTTTCCGCTTGACACTTCCATCCTCCTCCAGGCCCAGGACCGGCTTGCTGTCTGGCCTGGTGGAGGCAACGCAGGGCCCGCCCTCTGTCTCAGGGCTCCGAGGCTGTGTATCCCACGTAGCACCTCCAGGACCTGGCTGCCATAAACCCCTGCTGAAAACTATCTGGGAGAGTTATTTTGGTTTAGTTGTTATGGTTATGTTCATCTCACGTAACAATTCAAGCCTGACCGGTAAGAATTAAAGTGTCATGTCGTCTTATCTTCCGTAGTTTCAGTGAACAGGATATTGTGTGAAAAGGAATGTAATATATCCCCTTGACTTACATTCATGTTCTCTGGGCAGTCTGAATTTTCGCAGCAAAAGCCTGTAATGAGAAAACACTATACTCTACAATAGGCTAATGCATGTATCTGGTATAAAGCATGTTATCATATTTGATTTAAAAATAAATGTCTATGTACCAAATGCATTATATAAAAGACAACATTTATGAATACATTGATTATAGTGAACCAAAACACATTTAGCCATTACTGTTTCAAGCAAACAACCCATTGTGTCAAAGATACCAGCATATGTGTTTGCATGGCTCTCTCTCCCTGTGGAAAACAGGGCATGTGCAGCTGTGGGGATCACCCAGGCACACCTGCTGAAAAACATACACAAAAAGAGAATAAGCATGTATTATTGTAAAACTGTCAATATGCTATTAGGTACAACACAATGTTCTGTAGGAAACCGCTGTGTTATCACAATCTAAATAGGTGTATGTGTTAAGAGAATTGGACCAGGAACAAAATAATTAATTTCAGGATAAGTTCCTAATCATCAGGGCTGGGCGCCTTAAATTGTTTGCTTTCTCCTTGTTCTTTCAGTAGAAATCCTGTTGGGCCATATGACTAATATTGTAGTGTTGAGGGCCTGTTCCTGGTGTAAATTCACAGACACTAGCAGTATTTCTCCACGCTGTTTTCCTTAACGTCGTGTATCGTATCCCACTGTAACAGGAACAAAAATCTGTCTACATGTTAGCTTATGTCAATTGCAAATGTAAATTTACTCTAGGCAACATGTTAACATTTTAAATGCCTGACTCTGATAAATATAATAATATTGATGCTGTATCTACATTAGCATTCTTTAGCATCCACAGTTTCTATTACGGTAGCAGCAAGCGCTTTACTGTACCGCTGGTGACAAGTTAGTAATACATTATATTGTAACGTGATAAAGCAAATGGGCACCTGCATGTTTAATAGAGTCTATAATCTTTATTACATTTCCCCAAAATACCTATTGCCACAACACATTTCTAGTACAGCGGTGTTAAATAGTTACTAAGCAAGCCGATTCTGCAGCCTACCTGCCAGGTGTGAGAGGCTATTGACGTCGTCAAGACAACCTAAACCAACTCTTGTGGCTATAAAGGTTTTTTGGTCACCACTAGAGGAGGCTGTTGTCTATTTAACCATTTAACAGTGTATTGTACGATTTTATTCCAAAACCTCTCCGGGAACCATCACCTTATCGTGGTGGAGAGGTTTGTGTGTCCCTATGATCCTGAGAGCTGTGTTGTC
>JAODTR010084598.1:3463-14486 GCA_025399935.1 Amblyopsis rosae | reverse complement strand
GGACGGCCGGAGAGACTGCCCACATCCCCAGTGCCTCACGCCCTCACGTGCGATCAGGCAGATTGCCGTCAGCCGTGAGGGCATAAAGACCGGTGACTCCGGGGAGGGGGTGTGGGTTGTTCATGTTTTCGGTTCACCTGAGATTACGTGACTGCGCACGCCTTTTTGTTTTTGAGTGTGTGTTCGCTGTTTCCGTTCGTTTAAGTTGTATTAAATGCTGAGCCGTGGGGCTCGTCGCTCGTCAACAGCGGTGCCTTTTACCTTTTTGTTCCTTTGCACTTACCTCCGGCAGCACGGCGTTACAGCTTGTTACACTGCATATTTTATGCTATTATGATATGCTACTGAAAGAAGGGCTTTATACTGTAGCTTGACTTTGGTGGGACAAAGGAACATATATTGTGCCAGTGTTGGCATACACTTAATCTGAGAACTGCATTTCTCCATGTTTTATTAACATTAACATGTGCAGTTCTATTGCGTGACATAGGACTCATTATTACCATATGTTTAAAAACATTTATATTGTTATTCACATGCAAACCATTACGAACTATAAATAGAGATCATTTATATACTGTAAATATATATTATATATGAAGTAAATTGCTGATAGTGATGTACTGACGGCAGCAGGCTTGGGGCTTCAAGTGCCGTGGGGGGGGAAATATCTACACAGAAATCCCGCTTTAAGAGGAAGGAGGAAGTCGACTCTGGGGGGTGGGGGATGAGGTCGGGGGTGGAGAGGCGTTACATTTCACTGTCTCTCTCTCTCTCTCTATCACGCGCGCCTTTCATCCCTCTGTATTTACATCTTCCGGTACCCTTGCTACATCAATCACTCCGTTCTGCTCTCTCTCCTTCTCTCTCTCCCCCCTCTCTCTCTCTCTCTCTCTCTCTCTCTCTCCCTCCCTCTGTTGTGTTCTGGCTGCGTATTGTTATCTGCAACTCTGTCATGACTTGTCCTGGTGACAATACTGTTTATTCCTGACGGCTGACACACACACACACACACACACACACACACAGATGAATGCTTTGCGATTTTCAAAGGAACATCTTGTTATTAGCGTCTCACATTCAAACGCACAGAGACACGCGGGACGCCTGCTCATACACACGCATTCTTACAGTACATGTGCACGCTCCCCACGTGGGGAGCGCGCGCGCACACACACACACACACACACAGGAGCTGAGGTGCTTTTAAAGATGGAAAGATCTGTGAAGCTTTACAAGCTTTCATCAGCAGAGAAAAGCAGGTTTCTGAATAAACCCCCCCCCTCCCCACCTGCCTCCGTCCCCATCTCCCTTCTCCTCTATGAGAACAAATTAAGGTGGGGATTAATATAAGACACGGCCTCTGCTCCCTCTCTCTCTCTCTCTCTCTCTCTCTCTCTCTCTCTGTGTGTGTGTGTCAGGCTGCAGGGGTTTTAGTGTGGTCACATGCCAGTGGTTGTGCACGGAGCCACAGTTCCTCTGGGGCTCTCACTGGTCTTTTATTCTCTCTCTCTCTCTCTCTCTCTCTCTCTCTCTCTCTCTCTCTCCCTCTCTTCTTTGCCATCTTTCCCAGGTGTTTCTCCCTTTCTCCTCCTCTTTCTTCCGCGCTCCTAGCTGTGCTCGGTCTGCCCGAACACCCTGCCACCCCCCCCCCCTCCCCACCATCCTCACCCCCGACAGAGTTGAGCCAGCATGATGTGGAGTTCTATCATCTCCACTGAGATCCAAATAGATACTTCTGTGCCTACAGGTTCTGAATGCACAACATTGTGTTTAGACGGGCCTGCACATCTGTCTGCCGGCTGCAAAACGGCCCCAAAACGACTGTAACTTCACACTTTTCCTCCCCCCAGTCTCTCCTGCTCTGATGTCCTAAGTCAACATTGTGCCGGACTGACGTGCGCTCGCTTCGAGCGGGTCGATAGGCCGGGGAAAAAAATAAAAAAAATAAAAAAGGGATTTACTCAAAATTGATTAGATGGTGCTTTACCTTTTCGACGGGAGATTGGAATTGACAGCGGAGGAACGGCATCGGGGGCCCGGCCGCTTCGGCTGCGGCCCGGCGTGGCTCGGTCAATTCCCATCAAGTCAATTGGATGTGGAATTTGTACACGGCTGCCTGATCCAATTCACGGCACTGACGGAGACGTGGAGTGGAATTGAACAGAGGAGTGGACGAGCGATGTGCTGTTATTGGTCTGTTCCTCCACTCAGGGATAGAGAGAGGGGGAGAGGGGGTGGGAGGGAGAGAGGGAGAGACAGAGAGGGAGAGAGGGAGATACAGAGGGGGAGAAAGAGTGAGAGGGAGAGAGAGATAGGGAGGGAGAGAGAGATAGAGAGGGGGAGAGAGAGAGAGAGGGAGAGAGAGACTCAGGGTGAAGGAGGGACAGCCAGAGAGAATCTGAAGGGGGGGGGTTGCTCTAGTCTCAGAGGTAGGTGTGTGTGTGTGTGTGTGTGTGTGTGCACCTTGTAGGATGCCAGGCCCCATTAGGAGGTGACAAACAGATGTCCGCCTGGCCCAGCGCTGTCTCAGACCCCTAATGAAACACACATCAGGCCAGATGTAGATAGAGCAGGGCACACACACACACACACACACACACACACACAAATGAGTAAACACACACACACACACACACACACACACGCACCTTCACACGCACACGTAAACACACACACACACAAACTAGTAAACACACACACACACACACACACACACACACACACACACACGCACTCACACGCACACACATTCACACCAGTAAACACACGCACTTACACACACAAACACACTAAAGTGATATTGAACTTTCCCCGCGCTGACGTTTAATAAGAGGAACTATTCCATTTGGTCGGTTAATTTAATGAAACTAATCTATTGTTGTGGCGTTGCTCAGCCCTGCCTGGGTGGGTCCACTGTGTATCAAACACATCTGCGAAGCTGGTCAGTATTTCATGGTCTCCCATCAGAGTGTGCTGCTACGGGAGATGTGCCTTCAGTTCCACTGGACCCAGAGCCATGTAAAGAGAGGGTCGCGTCATCTTTGTTCACTCCAATGGACGTTTTTTTTCACAGCAATGGCGGATCGTGGAGCCAAAAAAAAAAGTTATCCTAAATACTAAAAGTACTATATACATTTTATTTTAAATGTAAATCGGTGCATTTATTGACTACTAATTACCAACAAATTAAGTTATTGGCGTAACTGTTATTTGCATGGCTCTGACTGGACCCACAGAATGTTCAAAAGAACAACAGAGGCCATGTTTGCCCCCCTGACATCCAGCATCCGGGCATGCCAAGTCAGGGCAGCTACAGTACATGGTCAAATGATTCACTTTAATGTAATATATCAATAGCAAGACCCACAGTGAGATAGACAGAGAACTGTAAAAGCTGAAAAATATTGTAACAGGAGAAAGGGAAGAGGTAAAGTAAAGCTACCCAAAGAAAATCGCAAAAGTTTCAGAGAAATATAAGTATGTGAGCTTCTAACAAAAGACTGAATAGAAAATAAATAATATTAATAAAAAAATAAAAAATAAAAGTCCACAAGGAAATTGAGCAGGATGGAGGATGAAAGAACAACGTCCCAGCTCCACACCATTAAACGGCGATATACAACATCAATCGCTATCTCCCGTTCCCCCCGCAGTGCTAGCAAATGACGTAGTGCTACTAATAAACCGCTAGCATTGCGGAGCAGCACCTCCTTTAAAGCGTCTCCAGCGCAAATATTATTCCCTCCGCAATGAATCAGTGCCTGGGAGGAGCTTGGGAGGAGGTCACGCGGACTAGCGTGGTAAGGACCATTGTCATCAAAACCTATGGACGGTGTTGCCTTAGGAACCCCAGGCCGCCAGAGGAGAGGGTACGGAGAGGCAGATTGTGTCAAGCCCTCTCTGCCCAACCCCCCCAACAGAATGCCCCCCTTACAGGCCTTTTCTAAGAGGTTTTCATCAGCGGAGAAGAATGCATTCTCTCCACGTGGCGGTGAGACGATAAACAAGCGACTTTATCAAATCTATATTTCTCTCTGTGTTGCTTTGAAAGAGGCAGGAGAGAGAGTGTGAGTGCGGGCATTGGGGAGGGGGGGGGGGGGGGGTTATCAAATGGATTAATTTAATGCTGTTTGAAGCGCATCATCAGAAAGCCAACACTACACTTTCTCACCTCTCAAGTCATCCTGAAGGGTTACGATGCGATACATGCCGAGAACACACGCACACAGACACACACCTGCTCACGCACAAACACGCACACGTTACGCGACGAACGCGGGTGCACGTTTGCGTTAAAAGCCCATGTGTGTGTCGACGTGCACACCTCCGAGGAGCTGTGCAAAGTTAGCTTGATTGATTTTTCTTTATCAACACAACTGTGTGCGTTTGTATGTGCGTGTCCCCGTGGAAAATGACACTGTGACATTTCCGTTTTTTTTTTTTCGTCTCCCCCCCCCCCCATCATTCTCCCGTGCAGACTTGAAAAGTGGCGCAACATAAGTAACACTAACACCGTCGAGCCGTTCGATATGCGTCCGACGAAATCATTACGCGCTCTTCTCGGAGGTGAAGCCCAGGACCGTGCGGCCACTTAGGAATATGGATCGGCCTTGCAAAATGGTGAATGGTCAGGTTAATGCAATCAATTTCTTCCTTTTTTTTTTCTTATTTTTTTACAGTAATGGCGAGTGAGAGCCCTTCACCTGCCCACGCAGTGTCTATCCAGCTAATGTAACGGGCCCCCATAGCTCCTTTGTGTGGGAGTTTTACTTTAGCTGCCGCCCCCCCCCCCACGTCCCCGTCCACGCTGACATTTAGAAAAGGACAAAAGATTAGTCGATGGGAAAATCCTGCTAATGGTTAACTCTGTGGTGGGGACGGAATTAAAAGACAGAGAAAGGCTGGGGAAACTGTCATGTTTACGTCAACGCAAATCTCACATGCCGAATTCATATCGACTGTTCTGTACTCGGTCGGACTCTTCTGTGACCCACCTGGGACTCCATTGGGGGGGGAGAGTGTCCGTATCCACACTTTAAGAAACCCTGGTGTGTGATGTGTAAAGTATATACTTTATTCTGTATGTTGGTTGCACAGTGCTATCAAGCCATGGAGGGAAACGGAAATCACTGTAAGCCTGGCTTTAACCTTTGCCATCGGTCTGAGCGAGAGAGAGCGTTTTCAGTATTAACTGCCCACATGAGGATGTGCAACGGGGAGGTGTTTTACTGGCGCACCAAGTCTAATACAGCACAGTGTATGTGTGTGTGTGTGTTGGTATGGTTTTGAATATATTAGCATGTGGCTGGATATTGGGATTTGTCCTGTTGCAGCCAGATTGCCTTGCATAGGCTATTTCAGTTGGATACAGAAATATACGGACTGCCCTTGCAGAAAAATAATACATGCGGAATACTTGCCATGGATACCAAGGCAGACTTGACACTGTATCAATGCAATGTAGCCTTTTGCCAATATGTGAATATGTATGTATGATGACCGTATCTATGTAGGCCTATTCATTAGTTTTCATAATGAATAAACTAAGGGGGAACACAGGGTCCCCTTTGTTTATTCATATATTCACATATAATAGCTATGCTCAACGTGTGCGATACATAATAAATAAGTCAATAAGTCTGAATCGTCGTGAGAGGAGGGATCAAGTCGTCTGGTAAATAAACAACAGAGGTAAATAAACAACCGTGATTTATTCTGTCTGCAGGACATTGTAAGAGGGTGTGCGGATCGAAATGATCTAAAAATGGCTCGTTAGCTTAGTTTACATGTAACCCAAAATATAAATTTTTCATAATGATCATTGTTAAAATATCTCAGAACTACGGTGCACCACCAAGCTGATTTAACCAGTATTTTTATCAAATATTGGTCAGCCGCAGTTTGCGCAGCGTAACATTTAAATATTAATAAGATTTTATTAATTTCTTGAATTTATTCATCTCAATCTCAATTGATGGGTTAATTCTGCACCGACTAGTGACTCGGTATCCTGTATCAACCACACTGGCACAAGCGTTTGCAAAAAACAATCATGAATTTGTTTAAAAACAGCATAAGAAAATTTGATTATAGACATTACACACACAATAGCAATAATAACAACAGCACATCAACCACAGCACCTATCACCCCACACCACCAGTTATTGAAATATAACTCACACAACAGCTAATAAATCCCCGTTAAAGGGATGTAGGTAATTGACCATTCCCAAGCCCCACCCTTTTTTGCAAGTCCTCCAAAAACAGAATTTGACGGAACCTTCCGTCAACTGTCTGTTTTGCTGTAATAGCTTACTATGCTGTTTTTTCCTACCTAGTTACAGTAACTAGGTAGGACAAGTGAAAGGGGCGGGGCTTGGGAAAGGTCAATTGGACATGAAACCATGCGAGATATCTTGGCCAGCGAGGAGAGAGGTGAGAGAATGAAGGGAAGGGACGTTTTGTGAACTGTAAATACCACACCAGCAGAATCAAAGCATGAAAGTTGTTTTACATGTCTTTGGGGCGGACTGGCGCTGGTCCGACTTGCACTAGTTACAACGGGTTGTGAAGGGTTCCCGTGGGTTACTTGTCAAGAGGCACACTCGTTTTGGTCCTTGACCTGAAAGCAGGTAGTTGAGACGGGGGTACCTCTGGAAATTATACTGAAAATTATATTTTCAAGTGTCAGTGGAGACAGGTGCAGGCATTAGCAAATTAGTTTTGGACCCGATGGAGAAGTGAATATCTGCACACACAAGGCACAAGTGGCATCCCGCATGTCGGAATGTGCAAGTTGGGAACATTGTCCTTCTTAAACAGAGTCAATCACCTCGCAATGAGTGGCCAGTGGGCCTCGTCACTTCCACGTTTCCTAGCAGGGATGGGAAGGTCCGCAAAATCGAGGTCAGGACAACACTTCAAGACAAAGTAAGGCCCATCTCGGGTGTTGCCTAACTCCTGCCGAAAGCAGGTTAAAGGTCAAGTAAGGAAAATAAGTGGCATCAGTAAACGCCAGATGGGGAGTTTTCTGCCTCAAATATATATATTTTTTTCTCTATTGTTATATGCACAGATGACCGGGGAGCTTTTATTTTGACACCTGTATTCCTAGGGGAAACAGGAAGTAGGAAGAAAGCAGACTGTGAGGCGTGGTTGCATCTGTGTTGTTATTCCATGTTAAATCCAAACTAATCTGCTGTGTAAATCCTTACAAATCATTTTGAGACATATCTCTCTCCATAAAACCACAGCTTAAATGCGTATTGTGTATGTTCGATGCTAGAAGTGCTACTATGTACAGTGTATTGAGTGGGGGACACATTAACTGAGCGCACCAGGCGCGCTCGTTTTTCACCACTGGGCGAGGTTGAACAAGCTGAAAGCCAAGACTGTTAATTGTGGCTCTGCAAAACATTGAAACGTGTATTAAACGTGCATTAGCCTAGTGGTCTGGGAAGGTCGTGGGTTCAAGCCCCGGACTTGGCCTACCTGTAAGCATCCTTGAGCAAGATGCCTAATCCCTACCTTGCTAAGTGGTGTTGGAGGGCCAGTAGGGGGTGCTCCTCCCCCTGGTCTAAGGATTACAAAAACAAACCAATGCCCCAGGGCAGTGAATGGGACTCTGCCCTGTGTAGGGTGCCATCTTTCAGAAGAGATGTCACCTCTGTGGTCACTAAAGATCCCATGGCACTTATGGTAAGTGTCGGGGTGTTAACCCCGGTGTCCTGGCCAAATATCCAACTTGGCTACTCATACCATCATGGCTACCTAATCATCCCCAGTTTTCAATTGCCCTCTCTCGTCGCCTGTATCTACTCCCCAGGACGTTGCTGCAAATGAGAATATGTTCTCAGTCAACTTGCCCGTTAATATAAAGGTCAAACAAACAGTGGACTCCAGCTGGGCATTGGCCGATATGAAAAATTAATGTCACAATTATCCTGGTCAAAATAATTGCGATATTATCACAATTATTTATATTATTATTATTATTAATATTACTCTTAAAATGGCACTTAACAATATTGGAATCGCATAATTTTTCTTTTGAAACCAGTATTTTAAAAAATCTGCATACTTTTTGTGAGGAAATTCGTAATTATCACGTCAATGGACACTCACCACAAAAATCTGACTATCGTCAGAATTTTTATCACGATAAACGATGATATCACAACATAATTTATCGTCCCATCCCTGGCTCCAGCACATAAGACGACATTGGGGCTACAGATTGACAACAAGAATGAAGCTAGCTCATGATCAGGTCACCATGAAGCAATGAACCAGCCCCACCATGGGGGCTCTCAGAACACCCAATCACAGCCTTATACTGATGGGAAGGGGGGGGGGGCGCATCGGAGCGCTCTTCCAACAAATAATGTGTATAGAGTATAGTGCTCATTAAATGATGGTGAGTGGGTAGTTTTTAAAGTGTTTGCGCACGCCAGCACAATGCCTCTATTGTTTTCTGCCTATGTCAGCTAAATCTGTACCATCCTGCTTCGTTGTGTAAACTGGGCCGTAGTCATTAGCAACCATGAGCTGCGGTGATTATTCGCATTAGGGGAGAACAAGACGCAAGGTTTACACGCATGGGTTAATGAAGGTGCATGCGGCTTTTGGGCAGTTTTGAAGTATACATACGGGTCAACGGGAAAGACGTTGCAGGGTCGAGTGTTCTTATTGGCTAAAATGGTGGCTAGTAAAGATGGGTCCTCCGCAGGTAAGGCGCTCCGGCTGGGCTTGCTGAGGACATACTGTACACAGAGCTGTGTACTATGAAATACACTTAGATGAGGGGCCAACTTTTGAGCTCCACAATGTAATTTCTACAACTGTAATGGACACAAGAAACCACACAGCTAGCGGTAAGGGTCTTCTCATGACCCCTTTACATGCATGTCTCCTTCCCCAGACCAGAGAGCTGTGAGGCGCCTTTGATGAATGAATCCAACAGAAGGGAAGGGTCTTTAAAATGTAAGGAGTACCTGACTCCTAGAGGCATTGATGGAAGTATCTGCCTGCCTGTCTGTCTGCCTGCCTGTCTGTCTGCCTGCCTGTCTGCCTGTCTGCCTGCCTGCATGTCTGTCTGTCTGCCTGCCTCCCTGCCTGCATGTCTGCCTGCCTGCCTGCCTGTCTCCCTGCCTGCATGTCTGCCTGTCTGTCTGTCTGTCTGTCTGTCTGTCTGTCTGCCTGCCTGCCTGCCTGCCTGCCTGCCTGGCTGCCTACCTACTACATTCTATAGATCTCCACTAACTTTGCATTGCGTTAAGCTAAGATAATGCAATTTCTGACTTCTACCATAAAACTTAAACACATGTATCATGGTGCACTACCCACAAGGTAACCAACCTCGAATTTCATTAATGCTTTATAATAAAGTAGTCTTTACAGAGACCAAACTGGATACTGGCAATAAAGAGCGGTAGACACAAACGGCACTACAATACGCTAAATACTCTCTACATTATACAATATTTGATATTTCACCATTCCAAAGGATTATTGTGGCACGCTACGTCAACCTGTCATCACATGTAGGCATATTGAGTGTCTGGATTCCACAGTTGTTCCATTTCTCCCTGATGTGCTTCACGTCTGTTTCTTGAATCCACTTTCATCTCCTTAAAACCTTGATTTTTCAGTTTGACAGCTTATGAAAATGTAGTACCTTGTGTGTAGTGCATCCTGTCACACAATAGTGTTTAGGTATGTGTCAGATTTTTGGTTGAAGGCAGAAATTAAATGATCTTAAAGCAATGCACAGTCAATGGAGAGCTAAATAATGCCCCCCCCTGGTGTGGGCGGGACTTAAATGCACTCTGTCTCTATTGGCAGTCTGGGTAAGGGTGGTGGGTGTGAGTGGATGATGGGCTGTTGTAAACTTGACTGTGATTGGTTGTGCTTAGATGTGAGGTAGAATCTACCTCTGACACTTGTTAGTCCTGTAACTTGTTTCAGCAGGCCTCTGGTCCTTATTGGCTGGGTAGGCCCTAATTAGGTTAAGTAAGAGCACCTGGGCTTGTCAATTATATAGGTGTGTTGCAGCACACTGTCTCTGTGACTCTCCTGGCACCACACATGCTGTTGTTGGTTTGTTTCTTAGTTTGGTTTGTTTCTTAGTTTAGTTAGCATGCAACACGCACCACATATATTCAGTACACCTACAGACATTCACACCTCATTCTATCTTATTCTGTTTGTTAGTTAAGAGTTTGGTTTGTTTGGTTTACGGCCCATGAGCCAGGTCGTAACACATCACTTACAATAAATACCTGTTTGTTAAAACCTTAAATATGTCCTTTTGTCCCTTTATATAATATCGTATTGTCTATGCACACATTTGTACTGTAATGTTTATTCGTGTAGAGCATGCATATAGTGTAGGTAGAAAAGGAGTTATCCCAGTGAGACATTCCTGGAGTATTATTATGTTCAGTCAAACCTACAGGATCGATACATTACATCTAGTCTGACAGTGACCTACCCACACTGACTACACTGACACTAGATGAACACGACTACTGACACTAGATGAACACAGCTACTGACAATAGATGAACACTGACTACAGACACTAGTTGAACATGACTACTGACACTAGATGAACACAGCTACTGACACTAGATGAACACGACTACTGACACTAGATGAACATGACTACTTACACTAGATGAACACAGCTACTGACACTAGTTGAACACAGCTACTGACACTAGATGAACACAGCTACTGACACTAGTTGAACACAGCTACTGACACTAGATGAACATGACTACTGACACTAGATGAACACAGCTACTGACACTAGATGCACATTACTACTGACACTAGATGAACACAACTACTGACACTAGATGAACATAGCTACTGACACTAGTTGAACATGACTACTGACACTAGTTGAACACAGCTACTGACACTAGATGAACACGACTACTGACACTAGATGAACACGACTACTGACACTAGTTGAACACAGCTACTGACACTAGATGAACACGACTACTGAC
>JAODTR010084587.1:821-14487 GCA_025399935.1 Amblyopsis rosae | reverse complement strand
CCGCTAAATTTGAGGCCATGGTTCTCAGCCGGAAACCAATGGAGTGCCTACTCCAGGTGGGGAATGAGTCCTTACCCCAAATGAAGTGAGGGGACTGTAGATCGAGAGATTGGCCGGAGCGGTATTGCAACCGCTTTACCGCTCTGTGGTAACGAAAAGAGAGCTGAGTCTGAAGGCAAAGCTTTCGATCTACCGGGCAGAACAAGATCACGAGTACAAGTGGCCGAAATGGGTTTTCTCAGAAGGGTGGCTGGCTTCTCCCTTAGCGATAGGGTGAGAAGCTCAGCTATCCGTGAGGAACTCAGGATAGAGCCGCTACTCCTTCGAGTCGAACGGAGCCAGGTGAGGTGGTACGGGCATCTGGTAAGGATGCCCCCTGGGCGCCTCCCTTGGTAGGTGTTCCAGGCACATCCAGCTGGGAGGAGGCCTCGGGGAAGATCCAGGACTAGGTGGAGAGATTATATCTCCACACTGGCCCGGGAACGCCTCGGGATCCCTAAGTCAGAGCTTTCTAATGTGGCTTGTGAAAAGGAGGTTTGGGGTCCCCTGCTGGAGCTGCTGCCCCCGCGACCTACTCTGAATAAGCGGATGAAGATGGATGGATGGATAATAAAATAATAAAACCCTATGGGGAACACTACATAAGATCCGACAGTTGACATCAAGTTTATCGCATATGATAAATAAACAAATAAAGCACTGTCAGCAGAAATCTGTTGAGATTATATGAGAAGAACTATGCTGCAAATAAAATACTACTGTATCTAACATGCAGGAAATTCACACATCATGCTCCCTTAACATGGATGTTTTAAAGGTTTTTATCATTGTAAATGTTGGCTCAGGTCAGGCATCTCAACTTGAGAACCGATCAGTGTCAGTGTCAGTGATTAATAACATTTTGCTTTAAAGTGAGTAAATGCTAGCTTTTGAAATAAAGAAAGATGCGTTATATTGGCGTCAAGAATTAAATCAAGAATAAAACAATAATACAAAAAATATATAGGATTAACAAAAAAGGATACCACATATTAAAGACAAAATAATAAAACTATTTCATAAAACTATTTACTTTATCCCTGTAACTGGAGTTTGCCCTTCTCATTGAACAATTACAAACATGAGACAACAGGATTATTTCTCATGGAGAACAAACAAATGTGAGGCAATAGGTTTATTTATTTTAGGGAGACAAAATGAATGAGTGAGGTAATAATTGTAATACTCACAAAAACACCCATATATTTTTTCCATGTTCCAGACAAATGTGAGGTACTACATTTATTCCTCACCAAAACACAGCCAGCAGGAAAATGTATCTGATATATGGTTATTGTGTTCCATAGCTTTGGGCTGCAAGTAATAATCATAGTTATTCATTACTTAAAATTAAAACTACAAGGCACCATTTGACCATTAGAGACAATAAAAGGTTTACATATATGCTAAAGATAATAATACAATTAATTAATTATGGACCCTGCCATGTTGCGCCACCATATTTTCTGAAGTAGGCCAGAATGGCCATACAATGCAGAAAGTGAATCTAATGGCTTGTACTGGCCCTTTAAAGAATGCCAACAGGTATAAAGGACGGGTGAGCTATAATCTATCATGATTGTGAATGAAAAGTAAGTAATTTTGAGACAGAAACAACCTTTGTCATAAGGTAGAGGCTGTAATCACTATTTGGCAAGCAGGTATGTATTGCACTTGTATTGGCCCGTTAAAGGAAAAAAAAAAGAGTTGAATTCATGCTTTTTAAAACTGGTTTAAAAACATTACTGGATTGGATATGCTATAGGGCACAGATAAGGTAAAATAATGTAGTTAAATAAAATAATGTAGGTTGCACGGAGGTAAGGACCCAAACGCGAGACACGTAGCTAAAGTAAACAAGGTTTATTCAAAAGAACAAAAACAACAAAGGGGCGAACACGGAAAGTAACACGACATACACATCTACATTTACATCAACAATGACTGACAAAGGACTGGGCTAAATACACAGGTAGACAAGACAGGAAGACAGACCATTGGTGCATCACAACGAGGAACAGGTGCAGCACAGCAAACATGATTAAACAGACACAGGTGGAATTATCGAGACTGGGAAACACTGGGCAGGGAGTGACGGGCCAACAGGCTTGATACACAAGGTAAACACACGAAGTGACGGGACTAACACAGGACTGGGATCACAAGTCATTACAGTAGTATGACGAAAATCTGTCTTTTGCAATTATTCTTATTTGCTATTATCACGGACATTTAAGTAGGATAAATGATACCTATCCAATGATACCTAACCATGGTTGCAATATTACAACAACAACATAAGCTAAAAATCCAATGTTATACATTTATTCCACAGTATATCTACATGTTGTAGACACAGTAATTGCAAAAAATATATATTTAAGGCATTTTACTTAATATAATCTTACTTTAATCCAATCCAGTAATAGATGTGCAATGTCATACCATGTGATATCATGCAATATACTGTGTGTGTATATATCATGTAATATAGGGCCAGAATCGCCAATATCGATACCAATACCAAAACATTTTTTTTAAGAGCGGAAAAAGCTGACCTTACACTGGAGAAAGACTTTGAAAAGACTAAAATCTGACACCCTCTCACATCTAAAGACAATGTGTTATAGTCACAGCGTTTTTAGTCTAGCGTGAGAGTTTGCTCACAACACCAGGTCCATAGGCTACAGCGTATCTCAGAGGAATCAAAAAGTAAAGTATCTAAATAAAAAATAACTATATAATCTATATGTTGAGCTGGTTGAAAACATTCCTTTCATAGGCTAATGTGTTCTTGTGTGATATGACATAGGCTATCATTTAGCGTTTTTGGTTTTGATGAAAAAATATTGCAGGTTTATGCTGCTGTTACATAAGGTTGTGTAAGATATTGGATTTGCTGGTTCAGTGGCTTGTCACTCAATAATATTATGATACCATCTCTTTACAGAAGGATGGCTTCACACTGTGTGTGGCCGGCCAACATGAGCAGATGTCGCTTACTGAGTTCCTGACAGACTGCCTGACTGACTGACCTCGTTAAAAAGCGCATGTGCTGCATATGCTCACCAATAGCGTGAAACGAAGAGGATAGTAACACTCTAAACTACGGTTGCTAGAGGACTGGTTCACCAATGGCAGCAGCCTACCGGGAAATGTCCTGCCTGTCCCGCCTCTCCTGATGGCCAATCCAACCCTGGCCGGATTAAATGTTATCACGTTCGCTTTTAGCAGGGAAACACCATTGTTTAAAAGGCAGAAAAAGAAAATATATTTTTTAATAATGTTATTTTAGGTGTTTTATATGGTATATTGGTGAAGTAGCAGCATTATTTACTAAGTGTGTGTGGGGGGGGTTGTACATCTTGTCCCAACCAGGGATACAAATAATTCTTCAGAGACAGGGATATTTAGCACCCTGCATGCTATGGCCAACAGGATTGTGAGGCTGTACAACAACTATGCAATTGACTATGCAAATGTGGTCTGGGGAGTTTTTTTACAACCGTGGACACAACCGACCAATCTGGAAAAGGCTGTTTAGACAGGTGGATTCATGGTGGAATCATGCTGGAGAAATATTGTTGATAATTGATCCAAACTAAAACACCTCTCCTTACAATACCATAGGATGCATCCTTAGAAGCTCCGTCTCCCACATTGGAAATGCATTACAAAGGCAAGGATAGTGTTAAATGGTGCGGTTTGCACCACATTGTCTCTGTTCCCATTTACAGAGTAAACACTGGATTATTTTTTCAGTGCTAACACAGAACGGTCAGCTAGCACACCACGAGGAGACATTATAATATATTATAATTATTAAAATCAATTACTTCACTGTTAATTCTCAGAGTATATAATAGACATGGTTCCATGAGACGATGCCTCAGGAAAACCTTTGTTAAGCATCCCATATGGTAAGAATGTGAATAAAATTATTTATATTTGTTAATGCATCGTTTGTGCACGCAAAAGAAAATGTTTTGCACAGACCGTTTAACTTTTTTTTTTGCAATGGTGTGATGTCCTCAGCTAGCCTGACATGCCAGATTGTTGTCAGAAGTCCATCTGGGGAGCTGTACGTTGAAACTGTTTGTGAATGGCAGACCTTTCAAAAAAATACTTTGCAGTTGATTGGATGAACCATTTTGTCCTTTTCGCTGTCAGCACACCTAAACCATGCCCGTATAGCTATCAACACGATGCTGATTGGAAAGTTCAATTGCTACTCGGACACATTCAAAATGATTCCTAGGCTTTCCGGACTGATTCTCACGGTGAAATTAAACTGAAGCTTGCAAGATCAGGATAGTCTTGCAAGGCTATTCCTCAGCCTACCATTAATGTTAATATCACTTTTAGCTTATCACATTCGTTTGTGCATTATTATTTTATGTAGACAGATGACGTCATCGTCCTCCCATTTGTCATTAACATGTTAATTTTAAAGCTGTTATTTCTATAAAACAGTTTGCGCAAAAATGTTGTTTGCACAAACTAATAGAAATACTTTTATTCACATTCTTGTAATATGGGGTGCCAACTTCACGAAAGTCTCAAGGAACTGTGTGTGTCAACATGTGGAAAAGGGACCTAATGTGTCTCCTTTAAATTCCAATTTAAAGGTAAGCAATTATCGGTTTATTACCTCCAGCACTCACTGGATCGGTTCGCAGCCGAGTGTGAAGTGGCTGGGATGAGGATTAGCACGGCTACATCTGAGGCCATGGTTCTCAGCAGGAATGAGTCCTTACCCCAAGTGAAAAAGTTAAAGTACCTCTGGGTCTTGTTCGCGAGTGAGGGGACTATGGAGCCGGAGATTGGTCGGAGAACTGGAGCAGCAGGAGCGGTATTGCTATTGCTTTACCGCACCGCTGTGACAAAAAGAGCTGAGCCGGAAGGCAAAGCTCTCAATCTACCGGGCATTTTTGGTTCCTACCCTCACCTATGGTCATGAAGGGTGGGTCATGACCGAAAGAACTAGATCACGGGTACAAGCGGACAAAATTGATTTTCCCAGGAGGGGGACTGGCTTCTCCCTTAGAGATAGGGTGAGCAGCTAACCGTGAGGAACTCGGAGTAGAGCCGGAGTGGTACGGACATCTATTAAGGATGCCCCCTGGGCGCGTCCCTTGGGAGGTTTTCCTGGCACGTCCAGCTGGGAGGAGGCCTCGGGGAAGACCTAGGACTAGGTGGAGAGATAATATCTCCACACTGGCCTGGGAACGCCTCGGGATCCCTCAGTCAGAGCTTTCTAATGTGGCTCAGGAAAGGGAGGTTTGGGGTCCCTTGCTGGAGCTGCTGCCCCCACGATCCGACTCTGGATAAGCGGATGAAGATGGATACAGGTCAGACTATATGATATAGATTATGGCCATATGCTTTTTCTTATCTTTAAAGCAATAAAACACAAGTCCAATCAGCGTATCATTTTGTAACAAGGTCTGGGGAGTTTAGCTGAGAAGAATATATATGAACATACTGCATTTTTCACTTCACAGGTCAACCATTCCAGGCTATCAACACTGGCAGTCTAAATATATCTCTATACATTAAAGATTATGCTTTGTTGTTGTATATTATAGATAATAAATGTTTGAAAGAAAACTATTGTCTACATTAATCTGATATCACTGAACCATACTCTACATATTCAAATACCTTAGATTGTGCAGAATATTTCGTTGTGCATTGTAGCCGAGAGGTTACAGTGGAATTAAAATAACAACCCGAAGAAACCAAACATGGAAGAAGTCATGTTTATTACAGGAAGGGAAATAGTAATGTATACATTTGACATAGTATGCAGCTACTGCCCGTCCATCTGTGTGGGGAGACCAAATATTACAATGCATAGCAAACTGTTATCTTATCACAAAAGGTAGGCTGTTCTTCAGCTGTTGCTTGGCAGAGAGATGGACAGCAGGATGGTGTATTTGTTCCTGACCAGGCCATATGGATTCTGATTGCAGCAAGTCCACGTGTTGCTTCTCTTTCCACTGGATGCAGTTGCTGCTGTCCTTGCTGGTATTTTCAACAGTGCACAATACAGGCAGCGTACAGGTCTTTGGCACTGAAGCCTCTTTCTGCAATAATTACATCTCAGGGACATTGTCATCACTGCTGGGCTCAGTGCTTCTCCATTTCATCTGCATAAGTACACTCAAACATACTGTTGGTGTGGATGTTTTTCTGCCACTTCCTAAGCACACAGACAGACAGACAGACAGACAGACAGAGAGAGAGAGAGGCCTATAGTAGAAACGTAAATGTATGTATACGAAGATATTGTCCAACCTGAGCAATTTCACTTTCATATTTTCCTTCGAAACACAGGTATAAGGGATATAGATAGATAGATAGATATACACACACACACACACACAATGCATTAGGCTACACTAATCATATAAGATATTAATAGATAGATGTATCTTATGTAATTAGTTTACATCACAGGTAGCGTTACACAGGTAATGTAAATTATAATTTAAGGACAATATTACTAAAATTAAAGGGACAACATCTCAAAGCACTTATGAATTTAAGTCAATGAAAGTATAACAAGATTACGTTATCTTTCTTCAGAATATCTGAATCTAAAATTAGCTAACATTAGCATAATGTGTATAGCTAAGTTCATGGTGTGTGCATCATTGTAAGACACTACTAACGTTAATAAATATATGGGAACAGGTAACCATGTGTAAGTGTTTGTTAGCTTTTTCCTGACAAAGAAAGGTTAAATATAAACAATAATTAGGTAAATTGAGGGCTTACATGACAGGAGTCTTTACTGCACAGTCTACCTGTAATGATACTAGACGGGGGTGAGGTTCCAATTGCTGGTTACAGTTTATTGTACCAAAGCACAGGAATGGGCTGACTCGTAGACATAAACAGGCAGAGGTCAAAAACAGAGAAGTCCAGGCGATTGGCATAAAGGGGTAGGCTAAAGTCAGAGTAAACAGACAGGCAATGGGACTGGTACACAGAAAGGCTGTTTAGGCTGAGGTACCGACAAGGGGCAGGCAAGACGGAATAACGTAGACAGAAATACTGGTCAAAACGTGAAAAGATTAAACTGGAGTTCAGAGTAACAAAGTCAAACGGTTCGGTAATGTGGAAACAATACTTCACAAAGAGCGGGAAGTGTAATCGTCTAATATACTGTGCACAGGTGTTAGTAAACAGGTGAATGTGATCTAGGTTGATTGTGGAATGTCGATGATGTGGAAGGCGGGTCCGGGGAGAGAGAGTCACTAGAGCGGTGAACAGTCGCTGTCGGTGGTGGCGCTCGCTCCCGTGGTCGTGGGCGGGACGCAGACCTTACAATGTGCACAAACTACGCTCCAAAGGAGTGTAGGCGTGCGCAACGCGTAGTTAAAAGCAAGTATATTGCGGGATTAATACACTTTTGTCAAATTCACTAAATATTTATCAAAATATTGATCTTCGGCTAGTTTACCATTCTCTGCGCGTGTTGGAAAAAAAAATCTGATACTTCTACACAGCCCTGGCTCCATAAATAGGAACGATAAAGCCGTAGCACTACACTTTTCTTCACAGTGTGTTTCATTTGTGGGGTGGCACTGCGGAGGAATATTGTTTTGATTTGAGCTACAAGTTAGCAAACATTCTAGAATAATAAAATATGACTCTGCAGGAAGCTCATTCCACCATTGCTGCGCCAGGACAGAGAAGAGTCAAGCCTTCAGGTACAGGACAGCCGCGTGCATGCGTGTGTGTGTGTGTGTGATCGACGTGCATTGTGTGTGTGTGTGTGTGTGTGTGTGAGCTATAGGTTTGGCGATAAGAGCAAAGAATTTCATAACCGCTCAACTGTAAGGACGATAACAACATTTTATTTACAATCTGGATTACATATTCCTGACTGCATCACAAGGACACGTAAAGCATTAAGGGGGATCAAATGTAAAGAGAGGTTCAGTTTGGAAAATAAACGATTGACCTCGCCCTGGAACCTGGACTTTGTATGGTCATAAACGAGAGGTTCTCTTTTACAGCAGTTTATGGCATCTAATCAGCGTAATCAATATGAACCAATTACTCTTTTTCCTCTCCTGTGTTATCACAAAAGGCAAACTGTTCCTCTCTGTCTCACTCACTCTTTGTCTCACTCTCTGTCTGTCTTTCTGTCTATCTCTCTCTCTCTCTCTCTCTCTCACTCTCAAGACGAACCTGTTAGGATCACACTATTCCCTCTCTCACACCTTTTATCCTGTTGCCGTGGAAACACGCAACAGGAGTGAGTCATCGCCCCCCTTCAACCAACCATTCAAGGTCAACACAAGAGACCACACATTCGCTGGGCCCAACTGGGTACAACCAGACCATCTGCCCATCTGTCATTGTGTGTGTGTGTGTGTGTGTGCGTGCATGTGTATCGATCCACGAGACTCAGGTGTTGACGAGATCCTTCTTGACTGATGGAAGACTGCTTATATGTAACAGGCTACCTGATGTAGCCATTGGCCGGTGCGCTTGACTGACCTCTGCTAGCCAGCCCTTGTTTGCATCCATTCATGCAGCCAACTGTAATTCTCTCTCTCTCTCTCTCCCAAATGTTTGTAAGTCAATACTGTTTTGCTATCAACTCTCGGTGTGCTAATACAGAGCAATAGGTGCACATACAGTGTCCTACAATAGTGTACATTTGTCTGTGCATCCCCCATTCATTGTAAATCAGTTCCTGTACATATCATGTGATAAGTGGCCCAGTCTTGCTGAGATTGCTGTACATTTATTGTTCCTAGCAAATGAGTGACGGCTGATTATGACATCTATCACACTGAATAAAACCACAGCACACAGCAGGAATTAGATGACCTACGACACGTGACGTTTGGCAAGGACGTCATGTGACGTTTGGCAAGGACTCCCAGAGATAATCAATTGAACTGGTTAATCCCTTCAACAGAATAGACCGCTGTGACGACATGGTCGCTCATCGTGATATAGAACACGATGATGGGTTCCTTTTGATAACGTTTTTACAATAGGACATGCAACTATTCCACACGCACACACACACACACACACACACACGGCAAGACAGATGACTCACTCCTGTTGCGTGTTTCCATGAGAAAAACTAATACAAAATAAAATAAAAAAATACACTAACGCGAGACAACCTTGCGTCCACGTCAACTATCCACACAATTCCCCAAATTAATAATCCCACAACTCAGAGAAACTCTTGCTGTTCTATGACAATGTGTGCCTGGACCAGTGAAATCGCACCCCGCAGGAGCCCATGCATGTTCTCGCATGAATGGTCTACTCTGTGCAAACAGGTGCTTTAAACGGTACTATGGGTAGGCTATACTGTAGGTAAGATACACTGCCTCATAACACACGTCTATTCACTCTGTCACACACACACACACACACACACACACACGCTATATTTTATAAAATAGTGGCCTATATTTGCTATAAAAATATACATTTTCCACGTACCAACAATAATTCCGCAGCCGCTCATCAGACCGATCTCCTTCTTCAGAGCCACCCCGCCTCCGGTGTCTTTGCCCGATTCCGAAGAAGCATCACCAACGGATGAGCTCGCCCGCTGCCTCGCACCGTCCATTGTCAAGCCGGTCTCGGCTGTTGGTTCAGTGGACCCGAACGTCCGCGGCAATAACCAGTCACACCCGATAAACGCGACGTGGCCTAGTTATCTGAGGTTTAATGAAAATAAAAGTTATCGTTATTAATGACAGTCTGCAAGGGCAAAACGGTTGAAAACAGGACAAGGTGCATGCAACCGTTTTGCAATTTAACTGTCTCTCGCACTAAGTCGCTGATCAATACTGATATCAATACAATTGCATTTCGTCTTGCCCGACATAAATAGATACATCTAACTTACTGTTCGAGTCCGTAATAGGCGCTCAACGTCACAGGTGGTCCACCTAAGTTAAAAAAAATTGCCGGTATAGTCCAATTAGCGAGCAAAAGTCTGGTTATTCCAGTGGTATTCTGCCAAGGCGCCTAAACAGACCCGCTGTACCCACTTTGCCTCGGATGTCTGCCAACGCTTTCACCGTTTTCGTGTACCAGGTGAAGGTAGAGTTGCATCCTTTACGCACGCAACGCCGCCCCCCGTGGTTAGTTTAAGTCCTCAATTTAACTTTAGTCCTTAGTTGCAGACGTTTGCGTCCTTGAGTAGTAGAGGGGTCGTATTTGAGTAAATATATATGCTCCTCTTCATTCTAGTTCTTATCACCGCCCCGCCCCATTACCCCTCACCCAAGTGAGGGTTATAGTGTCCCAACGCCGCGACCCTTCCCTCCCCCTTTCAGGACATCAGCTGTTTCTCCAAACCCAGTTTATACGTCGTGTTCCAGTTCCGCCGCACATGTTCTCCAGGTCAAACGGTTGGGACAAACTACCGCAATCTTACCTTCAATAGAGTAGACCTACCCTGATTTTCATTCGTTTGATTGGATTTTTCTTTTTTCTTCCTGATCTGTCGCTTACTTCCCCGAACACATACACACACACACCCACAAACACACGCATGCACGCAAGCTGTTAGAATAGAACCGGTCTTTCAGTCATTCTTCCAAATATAAACAATTGGGCAACCATTGTATGATACAAATACGCGTATGTTGCATCATACTCCACTTGTACACTATTTTAATTAATGAATTCTTAGACAATAATATACGTTTAAGAAAAACAAAAACGTAATGGCTCTTTGAATGACATAATGTTGTCTGCATCCAACTAAATGGACTGCATATAGCGCTTTTCAGTCTTCACTCCAAGCTCTGTACTTCCAGAGACGTGATGCAATGCCTCACATTCACCCACCGATGGTGATGGCTGCCATGCAAGGCGTCACCTGACCACCTGGACACCCTGAGGAACACCTGGACACTTGGAGTTAGCAGGGTTTGAGGCGGCAGGTCCCCAATGGTCTCTACTTGAAACTGACTGACTCAGTCAGAGACTCAAATCAAATGTGTGTTCGTTTGGGATACCATCTTGTTTAATTTGATGGCTGCAGTGCTTGTTGCAGCATCAGATAAAACAAGATAGTACCCCAGATATTTACTACAGGAGCAGGATGGTCTACTGGTCTGGGTGGTCTGGGCTCCCAGCTGAAAGGTTGTGGGTTGGAACCCTGGTGTTGACCTACCTGTAAGCATCCTTGAGCAAGATGCCTAATCCTCAACTGCTTCCGGTGGTTGGTCACCTTGCCTGGCAGCAATCACCATCGGTGTGTGAATGGGTGAATGTGAGGCAAAATACTGTAAAGTCCTTTGAGTGGCTGAAAACTTTAGAAAAGTGCTATATAAAAGCAGGCCATTTACATATCTCTGTTGAAGATATCTGAGCTATCCCTCGAGCCACACCTCCATTTTTATGATTTATACATAGTTCTACCATTTTTATTTGTTAATGTAATGATGTTAATGTGTAATTAATACTTTACAAACATTATTTGGCTAAATTAATGTTGACTGAAAAAAGTCTTACTGGAATGAATTAAGTTTCAACATTAATTTCTAGTAGCCTACATGTTGATATCAACTTGATTCCTCAATACCTGTATATATTGAGTTCTTGTCAGTATTTTAGTTTAGGGGCAGGTATCTGCTTTTGTTTGCCCTAAGGCCTGAACCAATGTTTTGTTCATACCGAAAAAATTAATATTGCAGAAGGGCACAGCTCTACTGTCAAAAGAACGTCAACAGCTGTGTTTATGAACCCTATTATTCCGATTGGAATCGGGTTAAAAGCCCAACCCGTAAGAAAATGCTCCAAATAAACACCTCAATCGGTAGAGAAAAGTCCAACCCGATTGAAATGTCATTCCGAAGCAGAGGGGTAGTATAACCCGATTGAAAGAAGAATTCTACCGTGTTAACGGTTAAACCCAATTATTTTCCGGTTGCGTTCTTCCGCGCATGTCGCAGCTATAGTTTCCGAATTAGTTGGAGACAAGGCGGTAGGCTATATTCTGCACAGCTACTGTACAAAGTCTGGACAAGACAATTGCAACACACGCAAATAATTGAATGGGAGTTAGCACGGTGACTTCACCTGGAGCCGTAAATATCTCCACCAGTCACATAAATAACCTCACTCTCACAATCACGTGCCTACAACTACAGTCTAGCCGGATTTAGCCTTTTTTTGCTAGCAGAACATGTTACAATACCGAGTATAATGTTTGCACGTGTAACATCTATTCCGATACATTGCGATGGCGCATGTAAACCCCAGGCCTGATTAGGTGACATTACATGTAAACAGGTAATTTGAAATTTTCAACTGGAAAGATTCCATTCGGAAAGACTAAAAAGTGTTGTACTGTAAACCCAGCTAGCATTATTACTTTTTGTGTAATACATCTCTGTACACATCGCTGAATCTCAATAGGATTTAATGTAATGTAAAAATGTGTTTCATTGGCCGTATACCCTGATGGAACCCTCTGATATAGCAGAGACCACAGCTCTTCTTCAATCAATGTATCAATGTAAGATATATAAGAATCAAACATTAAAATGAAGGACTACATTGTTACTGTTCATCTTAATGTTTAACATACAGTATATTGTGTAGTATTGCGTTTGTTTATAGGTATAGCAAGTAATTTTGTAGAAAGCTTGTTGATATTTGACCTCAAAACAAAAACACCTCTTCCTTCAATTTGTTCAATGCTATAGGGTGCTCACTCAGAAGCTCTGGAGCCGTACATTGAAACTGTGAATGGCTTTAATTTTAAAAAAATGCTTGGCAATTGATTGGATTGTAAAGTTCAGTTGCTACTCGGACACATTCAAAATGATTTCGAGGCTTTCCAGACTGATTCTCACGGCAAAATTAAAGTGAAGCTCGCGAGATCAGGGTGGTCTCGCAAGGCTAACCTCACCCACCTTAAAGTGTAGAAGGTTTTCCTATATACAGTATGTGCAAGGAACTATTGCTAGTTAATTAACAGAAGAGTGTAACTGTGGTGAAACATAATACCCCCTCATTTGACTCTGATAATGTTGATTGGATGTTTCAGTTGATCAAAGTAAATGGAAAACCTTATGGCAGAGATGTAATGCATTGATGTAATTTATCTGGCATTGTGTCTGATTATATTTTTACCATGCATATCAATTGGTTGTATGTTGAAGACTGATTAATCCTTGTAGAATAGATAAAGATTGCATCTTAAGCATTTGGCATTAGAATGCACTTTGAGCAGAAAAGAGCATATTTTTACCTTATTTACACTGTCATGACTGCTGTGATAACATTAAAGGGGTTAGGTGTATTTACTGTCCGCTGGGCCAGAGTGGAGAGAAAGTGGGTTTTAACAGGGTTTAACCAAGCGGGAACCTGGTGTGCTGAGAAATAAATGCAACGCGGAAGTGCAAAAATCAGCAGTTCCTTGAATGGCCACTTGAGGTCTGCTGCAAATAGGGAGTCAATCCACTCCCATGTTACAGTAAAAATAAATATGTTCACAGGCTGATTCAAAAATGGGGTTGTCTCCTCATTCATGACAACTGTACAGAAGGAAATAATTTTTATCTAACCCAGTAGTTTAAAATATATTGTGGGGGGGGGGGGGGGGGGGGGGGGG
>JAODTR010084576.1:0-14488 GCA_025399935.1 Amblyopsis rosae | reverse complement strand
TGAAGAAAACTGTGCTTTTCTTTCAAAAATTAGGAAATTTCTAAGTGACCCCAAACTTTTGAACGGTAGTGTACATGTATATGTATTTTCTAATATATATACATATATGCTAATGTATATGCCAACGTATATTTATATGCTAACGTATACACTAATGTACATTATGTATGCTAGCGTACAGTGCTACACTGCTAACATACAGTATAAGTGTGTATGTGTGTGTGTGTGCGTGTGTGTGCGCGCGCTATGGCTCACCTGGTGCAGACAGTTTGGCAGGGAGGCGAAGCTGTGCACCTGGGTCAGTCCCAGCAGGCAGCTGAGGAAGCAGTGCAGGGCGGCCTGGCACTCCCCCTGCTGCTGGAGCTGCCGGCCCAGCTCAAACAGCCCCTCCCTTCCCCCGCTCAGCATCCCCACGCCCGGCCAGAGGCAGGGCCGCCTCCCATCTGGGCTCCGCCGGACCAGGAGAAATCACCCCCCCCCTACCCTCCTCCCTGCCCCCCTGACCCCCCACCTCCTCCTCCTCTTCCACCTCCTTCTCCTCCTCCTCCTCACCCCTCCACCGGAGCACCCGCAGGCACAGACAAGAAGCAAGACAGAGGTGGAAAACAGGAGCCAGCTCTAGAAACACACACACACACACACACGCAAACAAGCGAGCGCGCGGCGAAGTCCGGAGGAGGTGCTCGCCTCTCCTTCACCCTCGTCTGCCAGGAGCACAGTGGAGGAGCCAGGTGGCGAGGAGCAGGCTTGAGGGAGGTGCGGAGACTCTGGTCGGAGGAGCAGATCCGTTCCTCTCCCTCCCCCTCCCCGGGCTCTGCGCTGGTACGGGAGGAGAGAGGAAGTCGGGACGGTGGAAAGGGAATGGGGAAGGGGTGTTGGGGAGGAGGGGGGAGGGAAGGAAGGGATGGGGGGGAGGGGTGTGGCTTCCATGAGTGGCGGGGCTGCAGTCCAATCCCTGCTCGACTCACTTAGAGTACAGCATGCTCAGCCAGTGTGTGTGTCAGCCTCTCAGCATGCAGGAACTGGATGCTGTGGATCTCTCTCTCTCTCTCTCTCTCTCTCTCTCTCTCTCTCTCTCTCTGGAACAAGAAACAAAAGCAGTGATTTATGCTTCGATTAGCACCACAAACAGCTAACAGCGGCATGTTCGCACTGTTTAATTAGGTTGTGTTTGTCCAGTAGGCCTGTACGCCGCTTTGACCTAGTTTTTCACGAAACAAATTAACAGAGCAGAGCGTTAACGCACATCTGCGTGTGGGGGTTTTCAAATTAAACTGCTCTTCTTATCGTTTATGAGCAAGACCTGGGAATGCCTGAGAGTCAAACACAGACGCAACAAGCGTGCGTTAAATAAATGCCGTTTCCCAGAAAAACACACGCCTTGTGCATAAATATAGAGGCAGACAGCAGTGGCTACAACAAGCGGTGGGTCATTAGGAAGGCTCGCCGCACGTGAAGACCTGCTCGTTTCTCAATATTCAAACAAAGACAGTAAATATTTATTCAAGAGGAGTGCCTCCTCTGGATGTTTGCAGTCTTCCCTTCAGACTCCGCTTACCCCAACATTAAAGTAAGGACAATCTGTTCCTGGGGGCTGGGAGGGGGAAGGGGGGAAGGTGGGAAGGGGGGACAGGGTGTTGAGAGAAGAGGAGGGGGGCGGTTGCAGCCACAAGAATGGTTCCCACAGATGACTCAGAGGGTTATGAATTGGTATTGAGTGGTGGGAGCAGGGCCACTCTCTTCTACCGCTCTATAACCCACCGCTCCTACCCAGCAGCGCCTCCGGGAGGGAATGAACGGGCTAACAGAAAGCAAACGGCCAGAGTCAGTCACCATTAGTGTCACCTAGCTTCACCTAGCGGAGCGCAGAGAGCTTTTAACGGTAGCAAATTCCAGCGCGTCGCGCATCACAGTGCTATGAACCTAGCCAGCTCTCCATGTGGACTAACAGCATTGGGAGCAGCCTTGGGGCTTGATTATGCTAATGCTAGACCACTTTATAACCCCCCCCCCCTCCACAGGACAAGGGCACCGACAGGTAATCCTCAGTCTACTGTGGGGTCAGACAGGTAGAGCCACGGCCCTGAAAGAGAAAGAGTGTGAAAAATCCTAGTGTTCAAGTTATATGTAAATCGTTTGGGCCTACCTTCCTTTTCCTTTTGTATGCGTACAGTGCAGGTACTCTCATTTTGACAAACATATTGATTGATGTTAACTCAGCCATGCTAGAATGGGAATCTACCTGTAATTGGAATATTGACTGCCTGTCTTGTGGAGCCCGTGGACAAATTCATCAGTGTGATCAGTAAATACTGTTTAGGAGACCTGTGTTCAGACGAGCCAATACGCCAGAGTCATTTAAATGTATGGGAAAAAACAACATTGGATATCGTTGTGGCATTCCACCTGAGCAGACAGGGACTGCAATGTTTGTCACATCTACTGTATATGGAGTGTAAGCATTTTCAGTGTTTAGAGAAAAGCCTTTTCTCATGCACAGTATTTACATGGAGTTCAAAAATGAAAAGCACCAACTCCAGAAACTTGCAATCCAATTTGTCAATGTGTCAAAATCAAATTGGCTTTTTTTCCTTCTTCTTTCTGAAACACTGCAGTCTGAGGGTTTAGTACTGACTGTGCGAATATTTCTTCTGCTCTCAAGCATTTTGTCAAGGTCATAAATCTCAAGCTGATATCATAAACTATTTGTTGGAATCACTTTTTGCATAGTCCAGCGAGTTTTCTGAAGAACAATGTTCTTCTTGTAGCCATAGCATCTGAACACTGCGCATGACCCTACATCAGCAAATACTATTTATATTTACAGCATTTTGCACATACAGCTACTCTGCACAGTACCCTCAGCCCAGGGGCTTCTGGTATGACATATCTTCTAGCCTGTGATTGACAGGAGCTCCATAAAGTGCCAACTCAAAAGGACTGAGAATGTCAAGTGGCTGCACTTTTCCATGAAATAGATAAACGACATAATACAGTCAGGACAATGCAGAAGTGTTAAGGATGCAGTACTGTGAACAGCCACCGGGCACTTCAAAATACAATAAATCACTGTCCGAATGAGCGGAAGTCACTGAGAAATGTCCTCAACCTCTCTCTACAAACACAAAGCAATCTCTGATACACACCAAACAAACAAACAAACAAACAAACAAAATGGGCGACACATAAATAAATCCTTTACACAATCTTTATAACACAGTAAAAGCACTATTCAAGCACTATTCCAGCACACATTGACGTATTCAACTGAATACAGTACAGGTAATTCTGTGGGCTGGTATCTAATCTCACCCACACTTCTCTACTGGTTTACCTGGGCCATCTGAAGCAGCCCCTTTAAGACGCAGGCATTGGTTTATAGGCTTGGCTTGAACAATCCCTGATATTGAAAGGCAGTTTATGACCTCCATGTAATCAGCAGTAAATGGTGCCACCATCTGTCTCTTTTTACTCAATTATATGACCCAATGGCTTTTACTGACAAATGCTGTCCTGGTAAATACATAAGGCAAACCCTCCAGCTATGGCTCTGACGTGTCTATACATCAACTCCCACTAGTCATACTTTCCCCCCTTTTTTGGGTCTGTTCTCAATCCAATAGAGCTTGAGAAGTAAACGCTGTCCTTGAGCTACAGACAGCAAATACTCGCCAGGTGAATCATCATAGATCACACGCAATTATAGCTGTGGGCGTGTTATTACTTTCCTCATTATGGTTTCACTCTGGGGTCACCTACTGTCTACAAAGTGTGTCGGGCACAGCGCGGCCCATCTCTATAAACACGAATAATGAATACTGTAGAGTCAAATGATCTCCTTCATAACGGCTGTTTCACGGTCAAGGTATTCAAGATAAATTCCATTTAGCGTTGCTCATTATCAAAGAACTTTGCATCAATGCCAGTGAATATTCTTTTGCTCCACTCTATCACCCCCTAGTGGACGTAGCAAGGTATGTATCAAATATTTTGCACGCAGACAGCCCAACACTGGTAGTGTCTATTATTATGAGTTCAGCTTTTATCCCTCCGCAATCTGATTAATGTGGCTGTTTTAAGTTATTATTTATTAATGAGGTTAACAAACATTCATTGACAGATAGATTTATGGTTCAGAAACATTTATTAGGCCACATTGGTTTCTATTACAAACCAGCATTTAAGCATCTGACAAACAACTGAGCAATGACTAAACATACAATTATTCATAACTGATTTAAAAGGCTCATATGTCTCATATCATTTCATTCTGATAGGGGCGGTGTGTGGTGGGAAAGCAAAAGATTACTGCTGCTGTGAAACAGTAACTTGATGTGTTCGAAGTGAGGATACCACTTTCCTCCCACTATCGAATTAATCAGTCACTTCAAATTATATAACACGCTCCACACAACCAGATCCAGCCGGCTCTTGGCTGTCTGCGATGGCATCAGGTTGCATAGTGTGCAACCACTTTTCCCACGCATCCACTCCCACTCTGTCCACTGACACTGCCCTGCCTACCACATTTACACACCCTTTCTATTGGGGCAATGGCCTATTCCTGAGAAGGGAGCGGCGGCGCGCTGCGTTAGCCGTCAGGTGCGTGCCATCTAGGATGGCGTGATGGTGTGAGTTCACAACGCCCCCGGCCGGCCAGACATGACCCGTGGCATTCAAACCCCCTCAGCATGCGTCATATTGTACACAGATTCATTAAGGGCAGACACCTGGGTCTTTTGTTTACCACTTTACCACCAGATGTGCTTTACCAGACAGGCACTCCACAGCTAGGCAGGAGACAATGAGGTGAGAACCATAGGAAGATAATCCTATTAGGGCAGACTTACTGCATTTCACCTAACATGTATTTACAACACATAGATAATAAACACAGAATAAATAGAATAAAGAGTAGAATAAATACATTCCCTGTATTGCCACAGGTTAAACTCACGTGTCAAACCATTGAGTAAATTGTGCAAAGTCATAGTGGCGTTTGCAGCATTATAAGGCAAAATAACATGCACAGTATTATTATATAGCGTCTTAAAACGTAGGCCTACGTGTGTGTTGTCATTTGTGTCCCTTATTGGGATAATCTGTGACTCTTAATGAAGCCACATCGCTGACTGGGTCTTTTCAGCCTGAATGTGAGATAGGTTAGGGCTGCACTGACCTTTGAGAGGAATGCAAATGGGCCACACGCCACCTGCCAATCAAGTGCTAACGAGACGCATCCAGAATGATCAGCCTGGATGAGGACATCCTTTCATGATCACCCCCCTCCCTCCCCGTCATCCAACAGGTGTGGGGCGCTCCGTCAGAGCCTGCTTGGCTGGTTCCTCCAGCCGTTAGGGTGGCCGAGTGGAAAAAGAATTATGAGATCCGGGCCGCATTTCACCGAACAACTGGAGGCTGGTGATTGGTTCAATATGAGCTGATGACAGCTATACACAGAGTGGACTGTCCACTGTCCCGCATAGCATGCTGGGACAGACAGGTGTGCAGCCCTGATTCTGAGAATGGCTCAGAGAGAGATGCCCACGGGGGAAAGCTAGAATACAATGGAAGAGTTGCACATCTAGTCCGTTTCAATTTTCTCCACCACAAGCCAAAATTGAGCTGCAATGAAGCATACAGCAGTCACAGTGCTGCCACAATGGGGTTCATTACTGGCTAGACGCTAAGTCCTTACAACATCCCACTTATCAAACTGATTATATAAAAGTTTTTCCACCTAAGTGTATATGATGTTGAATTAATTTTAAAGAAGGCTTGTCAAGTCAAAATAAATCTAATTTACAGTTAAAACTAGTTTCTACATTTCACTTGCATATTAAGGGAACTCGATTGCAGTGGGAATTAAGCCTCAAAGCAATTGCTCTCCAGCAAATGGGTCTGTTTCCTGTGGAGGCCTGGTGCTCCGCAGAGCAAAGATGTTCTAATTTAATTTGCTTTAGTCTATGTTATGACACAAGATGTCAAACTTAAATGATCATATTTGTGAAATCATTCAAAATGTGTTTCGATCATGTTAGCCCACAAGGCAGTGTACCTGATATGTTAAACCTGAAAATACTGTATAGTGTATTGCATTGTAAATTATGAGGTAATTTGCTCAAATTGATATTCTCATTTTTTTTCTCATTTTGACTTTGGAAAGTCTATGGAAACTGAAAGCATTATAAGTTAAGTATAACATTTGAACAATGATTCTTTGGCACTTCACACATCATTCTTGTGTTTATTAAAATCACCCTGTTTTAATCTGTTGTTCCTCATGGGAGGTTTAATATTGTATCAGAACACATGGAGAAAGCTCATGATAAGATTAAAGGTTAAGTGTTGCCTGTTCCGTGTTCAGTGACCCGCAGATAACCATGACCGCCACACCGCACTGCCGTTGCCTTAGGAGGTGCTGTGGTCAGACTTAACGGTTAATCAACCTCTGAAACACACCTGCTTTATGATAACTCAATAAGGATGGGATTACGGGAGGCTAGTGTAGGCTAGTGGGGATGCCACATAGTAAATGTTTATGTGTCATTACTTATACCAAGAGACGCCCACTCTTCGCATTTTCAAATTCCCTTTCTTATGGTCCATTCAAATCTGGGATGAGAGAGGCAATTACATTTAATTGGCTGGAAAATTTGGTGATCTTTTCGAGTATGGAGGGGATTGGTGCTACTGTAAATAGTTCTACCAATCTTTAAAAAAGAAACATCAGTTTTATACCAGTAGTTTAGCAATTATCTGGGATATTAACTTGTCGCTCAATAAAGCTGTGAAATTTTTGCTGATGACATTTCCATTAACCACAACACATAATATGTTTATTGATCCCCGTTTGTTTGGCCCTTTAGTTTCTCCCTCTGCAACATAGTTCCTAACAGCTACGGGGGAGTGCGGAGTGAAGACTTACAGGGAATCTATTGAGGCTGTAAATTGCGCTGACAAAGCATGGTTTGATGGCTGATCTAGTCAACTGCATCTCCTCGTGAACTACAAGGAAAATGCAAACTTAAATCAATAGCGACAATGTGATCAGTGCGTAATTGAATATTGGTTATTCGACAAAACGAAGCCCCTCAGAAAGACAATTGTGTCTAGCGTACCTCGAATATCTTTAATTCTGCCAAAAAACGGGGATAAAACCAGACGGTCAGGTACGATGAGATCACTGAGGAAACTAGATTTTGCAAATCTCTCGCAAGAACAGAAACGGAATCCCTAATGGAAACTATGACTTCCTGTTTTCAGTTGTTCTGGTGTTAACGGACAACTCCTGGCGCATGAGGTCCATTAATTGTCAGCAAATTAGATCAAATTGTGTATGACTAGGTCTGTTGATTGGACCTAATTGGGTTACTGGGGCCCTGATGCTGTTTTCCCGTGGCTAGGTCAATTGTGGATGCATTAGAATATCTCAGCTGTATTATGCTGTAGCTCTGGAGACAGAGTTATATTAGTAAGGGACAGCTCATGTCCAAACACATGAAGAAAGCAAAAATAATGGGCAAAACCTGCTACCACCAGAGGACCATATAAGTCATGAAACAGGATAATCTTCTGCATATTATCTCAGTTAGGGTACTGTGGGGATGGTGTTTGTGTCCTTTTGCCTATAAAGGTCTGTCAAGCTTTGATTATACAGTAATAATTACTGTGGTCAACGGAAGCCAAGAGCTACAGCTCCTCGAACAATTTATTTACGAAGACGTCAACCTCTGGACAATTTCATCATGGGGTATAAACAACCAGGGTCATGTCCTTCACTAGTGGAATATATCAACCACAGTGTTAATGCCATAGCTTGCACATAAAATCCTAACACAAGGCCTCCGTGCCACAGGATTTGGGCTGAAATTAGACCAGTAATAACAACTATCAGCTGTTTTCTACTGAAACAAAATAGCATATGATTTCACTTCTTCGTCTGACATACATAATAACATACTGTAACATTATATCCTATATGACTTTTCATTATATAGAAAAATTACAATAAAAGACACAAATAATTTGAAAAGCATTAAATTAAAAGACACAAATTATTTGAACATTTTGTGGTGTAAAGAGTGAAGCGGTTCACCTGGTCTATCATGGTAATCTTTCTTAAATGACAGTATAATAATTCTGGTTGTAAAACATTTTCTATCCTATAGCCACTTTAGCCATCCCAATGTTTTTGGCTTTGAATCAGAAAGACAAATTCAAATACAATTTGAGTGTAAGAGTTTGCCCATGAAATGAATCACGGTATCTTATTCAACAGGATGACTGTCAGGACCGTCGGGTCGATTCATTGCGTACCTTCTTGTGTGCTAATAATGGTGCCGTGTCTCAATCTAACCCCCACTAACAACGCATCTTTTTAAAAATGAAGTTTTAACTGTATTCATCTAGCAGTGACACCCGTAAAGCATGTACACTGAGGACGCTGTATGTATGTGTGTGTGTGTGGGGAGGGGAGGGCTGGCAGCTCTCAGGGGAAATCTAGCAGTTTGTTTGGCGGGAAACGGGAGGCGTAAACAAATGGAAGGCCGGCGTGGATTTACAGCTTCCTGATACATACATCTCCGTGGTGGGACAATCCCACCAGCCAGGCCATGGCTCATTCTGACAGGCTGCACACAGGGAATCGAAGAGAGACCCACCTGCCACTCTGGAGAGTGAAGAAGTAGTACTGCTGCTCATGGGCTATTAGAAAGTGCTAAGGCTAGAATGTTTTAATCAGGGACATTGATATATTCACCTTAGCTGTTTAGAATGTGGAACATTATTTACATGACAGAGAATGTGGTATTATTTATCACTACCTAATGATAGTCTCACAGGACAGTTTCACAAGACGGTTCCACATTATTTCCATACAGTATTATATCAGCCCATAATACTGATTCTAATAACACTATGTTTTTCTTGATTGTAATGAAACACACAAATGTATTTGTGCATCTACACCAATTTATCTGTAACCTCTATGGCTTCCTTACACTCTTATTTATTTTCCATACGCATTTACTATATTAGAACTTAATTCGAAAACAAGGTAAGCTCATCATTACAGATTTGTTGACGTAAAAAACTCGACAAGACATGCATATCGGCAATTCAATACTATCAGCAGTGTTCTCCATTGTTCTTTATGATTTCAATTTTCTTTCAAGTGCCCCCTGCAGTACTTTCAGGCACCCTTAGGGGTACTATTGAGAAACACCGATCAACACTGTTATTTCTTCTAGCACCCATCTGCAAGAACAGATACAATACATACAGCTAAGAAGAACTTTTGGTGCCAGGTCACAAAATAACCAATGTCTTTAAACACAATCGATAAAAACAGAACCCCTTCAGGAAGTTGCATATTACACTTTGATATTGTGGTTTATGGGCAACACCATACGCATCTTGATTGTTTGTAACATACAGTATACAGTCAAATAAAATACAGGTCGATACACACAGGCCTACATTAATTTGATGTATAGCATTACTGTATGTAGCCTCAAACACCATTATTCCATGCTGTGTCCCTTCTGTACTTGACATTAGTATGCAACCACTCGTGCATTCATTGTTTTATTGCTAATTCCTCTGACTATAATCCTTGGTTGTTGCTTTAAGTCTTTGATAGTAAGGCACTCTTTTAATGTGAGCTAATAAAATGAAAAAATTATCTGCAAAGGGCTGACAGTTTCCCCTCCAGGAGAAATGTGCTGGGCATATTGTAAAAATCCATGGTAATTATCTTGCAATATTGGTTTTATTACTTGAGGATGTATCCAAACCACATGCTGTTTTTCGTTCTAATTTCATTGCTCCACTGCCATGCCATGAGGGGGAAATTATAGCCATGAAGCAAATAGACAAAAAAAATAAAAAAGGACAGTCCGTGAACTATTATCAAGAATGTAAGTATTCCCTTTAGTGTCTTTAGGATTTGAGATTGTATTTTCTGTGTAACAATGTTGTTTTTACCCCCCCATCCCAATTAATTATTCCATGCACCAACACTATAACTGCAATCATCTATTCACAGGATACCACCAAATGTTATTGACCTTCTAAATGCCACTCTAATATTTAGCTATTGTCTGATTCCCAGAGCTAAATACAGGGAGCTTGACTTAGCTAGAAACGGACAGGGTTTCCAATCACACATTATTTCTCGTACAAAACATTCTTCCTCCCAGTAGCAACAATGTGCGTCTGAGCTGTCCAGGGTTGACTTAGCTAGAAACGGACGGTGTTTCCAATCACACATTATTTCTCGTACAAAACATTCTTCCTCCCTGTAGCAACAATGTGCATCTGAGCTGTCCAGGGTTGACTTAGCTAGAAACGGACGATGTTTCCAATCACACATTATTTCTCGTACAAAACATTCTTCCTCCCAGTAGCAACAATGTGCATCTGAGCTGTCCAGGGCTGAAGGGATCTTGGCTGATTAATTCTTTATTAGGTCAGACGAGACAATCCCATGTGGAAAAATGCCTTCAATAGCATCTTGGAGCTTCAATAGCTGCTCAACAGCCAGACATCGATCCTCTGTGGGGTCTAGAAGGGCCCTCCCTTTTTTCACACAAGATTGCTTGAGATGAGTAGACTCCATGCTCGGTTTCCATTGTCTCACACCTGATTTACTCTTTGTCTTTAGAGAGGAAGGAAGATCACAGTGAGGCATCATCTCCGAGGCAGCATGAGGTTCACCACAGCCAAGCGTTCATCTATCACTTCCAGCTCAGTTCCCACCAGAGCATGGGGGTTAGGAATAGCCCCTGTGTCTGATTAGCCATGTCACGACAGACCTGTCAAAACACGAGACGACCTTCAACTCTCCTCTAGAGAGGATGGAGAACAAAGACGCCCCTTGCTTGATCCCCAGATGCCATTTACCCAAAACGCTCAACTGGACATCCTCTGAATGTACAAGAGTGTCAGACCATGATGGTTTGCAGCAGTGAGTGTCAATGTGGCAGTTGGGGGTTGTAAGATGTTTTAATTTCCAGATATTTATACATTATTTTTGCTATTCTTTTGCTATTATAGTAGTAATACAGTAGGCTCAGTGATATATACACCTGTGCTCTGTGATATAAAATGATGTCATCCAGTAAATTACATCAGGGGTGTGGTTGGCTTCACGTTGCTGCATATCCCAAGCTGAGCTCAGTCTGGAAAAAAGCAGTGACGTTGAGCAATATATTAGGTTTGTCCTGTTATAATTGCATCAACTGTTTCATGGTCATCGGAGACCATTCAGTTTAGGGTTTAGTGTCTTTTTATTGATAAAACATTGTGGACTATTACTACAAGTTACAGAATTGAATGGCTTTTTCAAAACGGGGTATCTATAATGTAATGACAGCATGGTAGGCTTTGTAACTTGCGTCGGTGGCAGTGGGGGAGGCTGAGATACATGTACGTGCTCAACAGGCTCAGGAAGATGGAATGATATGGGAGGAAGGTGTAATTTCCCGGGAGTCCCCCAGAGAATCGGTGCCCCTGTACGGTAACTGTCATGAATGCTAGACAGATTGCCAAATCCTCGCACACACACACACACACATTGTGGTGTGCATGTGAGCCACATTGCACAAGCCCACGCCCACACACACACAATCTGAGGCCTACCATCCCAGCTCTGTTTTTCCACTTCTTTTTTTATTAAGTGAGGATGTAATTGGCTCCTGCAGCAACCAGGGTTGCTGGTGGGAAGAAATAGGGCAAATAAAATAAATCTAATTGCAAATAAGTTCCACGGTGAGTTCAGTTGGATATACACCTTGAGGGCCTTGAAGAAATGAAACTCAAACATAAATAAATAAATAAATAAATAAATAAATAAATGAATATAGTACACCAGAATACTGTTAAGGTTAAATGGATATTTTGGCATTCAGATTTAACATCATCAACCTATACCAGCACAGAGGGAACAGCTGTATAGAGACGAGAGACCTGAAGAGGGCAGACGAGTCTTCGCTGAGCACTGTGTCTACTCCCACAGAACAGAGGTTCACCTACTTCACACTGGGAGACATGCATTTCACATTTAATTATGTAAATAATATTGAATTCAAATTCAAAGCGCTCAGTTCCTTTTACATTGTATTTCTTTGACTGGCGCCATCATATGCGGTCCAGTACGCCCGTCGTATTGTTTTCAAAGTTAAACGTGTGCATTGTAACACCCTGTGCCGCAGCAACCACGTATATTCAAATATATGGGGCTTGGCAAACAGACTCTTATCAAATCCATTAGTTCCACCAATATAGCAGGGACAATAGCATGATAAGTGCCCAGCAGGCAACAGCAATCAGACAAAATAGGAGTGTATTTCTCCGTGACACAAGTCATAAAAGGTATCCATCCACAGCCGTGTGTATGTGTTGCCGACAGGAGCCCACACAGCGGCGCACGGCAGTGAATAAAGAGAGTGCAGTCTTATCTTTATGGCTCTGCTGTGCTGCTGCTCTGCATGGATGTGGCTTTTACTGCAACCGGAGTTCTTCTCGGTGACAATGGCCGGTTGTGCGGCAAAGGCGACGATGGTCTCCGTAGTTATTGTTTATGGAAACATCAATACGGGGAGGAGGGGGTGGGGGGTGGATGGAGGGGATGCTATAGGCCTGTCGTCTATATGCTAGCAGACGGTGCCCCCTTGACAAAATTACGTTCCGGTTTGCTTGAATAATACAGCATCTGTGATATCTTAAATCGAATCTCCAGTGCGAGACCTTCACAGTAATCTCAATTTTTGCTGTGGGTGAAATTGGACAAGCCTCAGAGCTGTGTACTGTGCTCTCAAGCCAGCAAACATGGCTAAAGCCCCGTTATAGATTATGCTGATTATGCTGATGGCACAGAATAATAAAGCAATAGAACTTCTCCACAAATCAGACCCCTACTTTCATTAAGAACAAGCTGGAAACAGCACAAGCAGAACATTGCATTTGGAAATAGGCAGTCCTCTAGATTGGATGAGACAAGCTACTTAACTTATGAAATGGTCCTTTTATGGAAAATTGGGTTATTGCAGAGAACTAGAGTACACCGTAGATTGTAGTGTGATTTCTGGCACTGTAATAAAACCCCCTACGCCCTTGAGTCTTCGGTAAACCACATATACTGTATGTATTGTTAAATCAGAGCCCATAGACTTGTGGAATATAGATATGCCATTTCTGTGTGGTAAAACTGTGGCCATCCAATCCATAGCGCTTACTGTAATGACTCATAAACCTCCAGTGCCATCATCTCACATCACACTGAAATTCTGTGACGTCTTTGAGAAACAATGAGATTGGCCGCAGAAGACTATGTGTCTGTGAGTTCTCCACTCATCTGCTCGTCTCTCAACAAGACAAAAACAACGCCACTGGATACTCCATCCCTCCTTTTCATGAAAATGAATCAGGGCGAGCAGATAAAAGCTAGACAAGCTCCACAGTCAATTCCTCAGTTTAACAGCCAGACTATTCACTGCTGAACAAACCAAAGTGGGCTGCTGGCAAGAGGAAAATAACATAACTGTGGAACAGATAAGTAAGCTCTAGCCTGTGCAAGGGCGTGTGCGTGTACTGTAGGTGGGCGCGTGTGTTCTGTGTGTGTGCACATCTACACAGGTGTATTGTGACCAAGTGTAGGTGTGTGTGTGTGTGTGTGTGTTTGTGTGTCTACTGTAAATGTGTACTGTAAGAGGTGTGCCTCTGTGTGTGTGAGATTGTAGGTATACGTGATGTGCGAAGAGTTATACAGTACAGACAGACAGGGCATACATGACTTAAAAAGATACGGACCTTGAAAATCCTATAAAATATTAACTTCAGATAATCCTCAGGGAGAGGGGGAGAGAGAGATAGAAAGAGAGAGAGATTGAGAGTGAGAGCAAGGCTAAACCAACCAAATAAACTGGAATACGTTCCCCTTTCTCTCTAAAAGGAGGACACCTAGCTATTATTCACTGTGGCCCAGTGACCGTGCGAAGCGCTGCTTGGCAGTGATGCAGTGACTTATAATCGGTAAGTAAGTCTAGCATCAGCATTTTGCGGCAGGCGTATTGCTGTCTCCCGGGCGGCTGACCTAATCGCTGGAGCCAACAATGAGATAGCTAATCCATCAAAGTGACACCGCCAGTTCCCCGATGCCCGCCACTTTTAACACGCACCTTTCTGTGAAACAACCCCTATATAGCTTCCCAAAGCTAAACACTATATCATTAGCAAGCTAATTGACTTGTATTTATAACATTCTATAATACCTGCCATGCCGATACACTTGGACGTTATGTTGTCCAGCATGTAGGCCTACATGTAGTGGGTTGAGTGCTTGCAATATGTCTGTTTTTAGATACAGCATGTGGAATGATTGTTGGAAGAGTGGTGTGATGATGATCTACAGCAGGGGTGCCCAACCCTGGTCCTGGAGAGCTACCGCCCTGCATGTTTTAGATGTCTCCCTGCTCCAACACACCTG
>JAODTR010084575.1:0-36735 GCA_025399935.1 Amblyopsis rosae | reverse complement strand
GAGCCATTCATTTGAATGGGAGACATCTAAAACATGCAGGGCAGCGGTCCCCGAGGACCAGGGTTGGGGACCACTGCTCTTTAGAGTTGCTTAAGTGACGTATTGCTGAGACTAGGTCCCGACACACCATAACCGTAAAGCATACTTACTTGCGCCGTTCTTGTCTCCATTTAGCAATATCTTCTGCCGTGTCCAACTTGATTTTTTTAGCACCTGGCCCGTGGTTCTGTAGTCATGGACACATGAAATAAGACTTGTGCTGCTAAGGAGAGACGAAACCGGCTTCAATGTTATGGTGTGTAGGTTGACAAACTTACATTTCTCCAATGAATGCTGACAATTTTTTCATGGGCAGTGAAGCTGCAGTCAGGTACAGAACACTGCGGAACAAGACAAATAAAAAAGGTAGTCAATTGTAAGTAAGCTAAAAATAAACCGGGTAATTATAAAAACAATAATGTGCGTTACCTTGACATGTTGAGACATGTGCTCATCATATTTATCTTGGCTTTTGAATGCCCGATCACAGGGGTCACAGAAGTGGGAAAACTCAGGCTCTCTCTTGTTCTTCTGCAATGAGTTTATGACAAGTTATAATTAACATACAGCAGCACTACGGCATACTACACATAAACTCCCTCTGAGAATAAGTTTTACCGACCTTCCTGCCATGATTGTTGGGGGTTCCGTAGTTATTTCCTCTACCTCTATTCCCACCTTGATAACATCCATGATAGAAATGTTGGCCTAAAAAAAAAAACAAGATTGTACAAACATATTCGTTTATTGGGCTACATCTGGCAAACCGCAAGAGAAAACGCAGACATTTGATGACTCGGAGGGGGGGGCGGGGGGGCTGGTGCACTAACCGTATGGTATTGTGGGGCCTGCTGACCCGCCATAAGGACCACCGTGGTCACCAAACCCTGACGATGCCCCACTTTGCCAGGCTCCATATGCGCTACTGTAGTCGCATGGGCTGGAGGGCGTCTCACTCCAGCTCCAGTTCCACATGCTCGGGTGAAAGCCGCTCGATGGTGTCTGGCACTGGAACGTTTGTGGATGAACGGTAGGATTTTGCGGAGGACGTCCAAAGTCCGGCGGGGGATAATGTCCGGATTCGTTCATTGTGAAAACAAATAGTCAAGCTCTTCCTTTAAATGTCAACTAATAATAAAAAAAGGTCTTACTAATACCATTGAACTATAATTCTGTTTTTTATTTTACAGCATGCTATCTCTCCATGTGGACGTTCCGTCGACTCGGCTCACGTCACTTCCGCGATATAAGGAAAAACAACGTGACATTTTATTGTAATGTTATATATTGATCATACCAATTAACACTGTTTCTAATAATTATTGCTGCTGACCACTTGCTAAATGTGCATGAATTAGTCAATAGTCGTCAATGTCATAACGCCGTGAGTATTAAATATAGGTTGTGTTAAAAGTTGAAATAATTATGTGATGTGTTTGGAAATGTCTTAGATGTCTATAAACAAAGACACAATAAAACAAATTATTAATTCAATTAACACAAATGAAAGAACATAATTTAACACTGTAAACGTATTTTTTTTCGAGGTTTTCGTGTCGAGCATAATAAAGGTAGTTCCTCGTTTTACCAGAATATAACAGGACACTTATAAAACACGTTATAGTTTTGATTTTAAGGGCTAACCAAGCATATGTAAACACTTATATGTATTTAGTGTTAGTATTACTATTGTAATAGTTGTAACGTGAAACTGATTTGTCAACCGGGGCATATCCGGCTCTGGAAGCGCAACGTGCTGCAGCAGGCAGGCAGTGTGCAGACCGAGAAGCGCCTTTGAACTTTATAAAGTACTTAACTAGCGATCAAAATGCTTGTACTTTTTGAGACCGCCGCTGGCTATGCAATATTCAAAGTACGTATTGAACTTTGTGTTTCTATCCGAAAGAACATACGGTAATTTATTGTATGCTACGTTGCCAGAGTTAGCAAAAGATAGCTGGTCGGCTAACGCTAGTTGGACATTCTGCAAACCATTACCTTGCCAGTAGGCAGTACTATGACAATTACAGTATTAATCAAGTAGTCATAATTGCTTGATTTACGGGACGGTATTTTAAGATTGTATATCATGATAACACTGTTGTACACTGAAAGTTAATGTGTATATGTTTTAGGCCTAGCAACCACGTGTGCATGTGTTGCAAGCATTGATCTTACATGATCTCTTAAGTTTACGTCGAACTATGCACATTACGCATATTATTTAAATAGACATAGAAGTCAATGTGATCACACGAATACATGTAACATGTTTCTAAAGGTCCTCGATGAATCAAAGCTTAAAGAGGTTGACAACCTTTGGAAGGAGTTTGACACCCCCGAAAGGGCCAATAAAATGTAAGTTATTTTTGTCTACGTACACTATTGCATTTAATGTACTACTGTTGCTAATGCAGAGAAGTATTTTCTCAATTTTTATTTAATTAGAATTACACTTCAGTTATGCATTATGTTTTCCCCTGCCAGTGTGAAGTTGAAACACTTCGAGAAGTTTCAGGACACAACGGAGGCCTTGGCAGGTAAAGGGATGGGCTACTTATCTACTGTTTAACGTAATGATGCGGTCTTGCTGTTGTCTATGATGTGTCTCAGTCTTAAACATGAGGTCATTCTGCAGCGTTCGTCACTACCAGTGAAACCACATTAGAATAGCGATGTGATGCTAGTTTAGCGGGCAGCTAATTAGCCCGTTAGCCCAGGCTAGCATGCGATTATGTTAACATGCACATTTGACGTGTGTTTTCCCCGTGTGTCTTAGCTGCCACTGCCCTGGTGGAGGGAAAGATGGGGAAGAGTCTGAAGAAAATACTCAAGAAGGTTGTGGCCAAGGAGGCTCACGAACAACTGGCCATCAGCGATGCTAAACTGGGTGGAGTAATAAAAGTAGGTGGTGGGCTATACTCTGGTGGTTATAAAAAATGTTTGACCTCTTGGGTGGCAGTGGCCCAGTGGGTAGTTTGGCAGAGCTGTCAAGATCCGCAGACGGAGGCTTAAAAATGTAGAGGTTCCATCCTGATAATCGCTGCTTAAATGAATCTATAGCAGTTATTAGCGGTTATTCTAAGCAAACTGCTGGTCCCCCCCCCTTCCCTGCCCCGTGTCTCACGGCTCCATCTCCCCTCTGCCATGTCAACAGGACAAGCTGAACCTAAGCTGCGTCCACAGCCCAGCGGTGGCTGAGCTGATGCGTGGCATCAGGAACCAGATGGAGAGCCTCATCACCGGGCTGCCTCCGCGGGAGATCAGCGCCATGTCCCTGGGCTTGGCTCACAGGTAGCACCCCCACACACACACACACACACACACACCACTAGTAACCCAACACAGAGCTATTCAATGTGGTGGCAGAGACCCCTAGTGGGCACTCAGAGGTACTGCAGGCTGTCCTCCAAATTATCAGATTATTACAAATGTATTTTTTTTTTTCATAAATGTACATGTCAGAAAATGCACATTAGCATAAATGCAACCTGTGCTATAAATGTATGACTGTAAATTATTTTAATGGCTTGGTTAGTGTCAAGCTTGTATATATGGTGTTATAGGCCGTCCTATGCATTATTGTTGGCCCGGCAACAAACTATGGTATACCATGTGCGATGGGGCGTCCCTGTGCCTGAGATCTTTGAAGGTCCTATCAGTCTAAGGGGTCCTTGGCCCGATAAATGTTGTAGACCTCTGGTTCAGCGAATGGCTGCCGTCGAAGATTACACCCGCTGACTGAAACCTGGTGAAGATTTCACTCAGTGCTCGTCACTACCACTGAGACAACAGCCTGACTATGAAACTATGTGAGACTTTTATACAAAGCATTAAAACTATTGTCCTGGTTTGTGCCCCCGCCAATCAGTTTGTCCCGCTACAAGCTGAAGTTCAGTCCGGACAAGGTGGACACCATGATCGTACAAGCAATCTGTAAGTGTCCGCGCGTCTTAAGAAACCGCACGGCCAGAGCGTTGAGTGTGGGCTCGGCGTGAATGCGCACTCTCTCAATCAGCCTTGTTCCCCTCGTCTCTTCAGCCCTCCTGGACGATCTGGACAAAGAGCTCAACAACTACATCATGCGATGCAGAGAGTGGTACGGCTGGCACTTCCCCGAGCTGGGCAAGGTCATCACGGACAACCTGGCATACTGCAAAACTGTCCGGAAAATAGGTAAGCCAGGACAGCGTGGTGACACCAGAGCCAAGAGTCGCGTCAACTCAGTTCACTCCAGAGGACAGTTATTTTTTTTCCCACAGCAACGGCTGATCGTGGAATCTCTTAACAGTTCCCAGAATTTAGCTGCAAGTACTAAAAATCCCCTATAAATGATATTGTACATGTAAATCGGTGCGTTAATTTACTACTAATTCACAACAATTGCAGTTATGTGTCTGTATTTAACGATTCAAATTGCCCACCAGGCATTCCCTGGAACCATATTGCGTTTCCATGAATCGTGTGAAAAATGTGAACTTGCGTTCTATTCGGCTCTATTCTACGTGGCTCTGGGCGACACTATTCACGCACATCCATAGTCATGCAGCAGCCCCAAAACCCCTCTAGGAAAGCGGGTTCATGTGAGGTGTTATTTCTCTTTACTGAGATTAGTCTGAAAACCTCCATTGACCCCCCCACGAGGGTCAATGGAGGTTTGAAAACCATTTGAATCTCCATCTCACCCAACGAATATCTAATATGTTAAAATATATCTTTAGCCATGCATACTGGCTTAAAATGTATTTTAACATGCTATACATTTTGTCCTTTTATTTTTACCTAAAATATTGTTTAGTTGACCGTTTTAAACGCACATCATCAGAGAGGATATTTATTGCGCAGGCCACAAGCTAGCTTGATGTTGCTCTAACATGTTGTTGATGCTACGTGTCACTAGGTTTCCGCACCAACGTGGCCACCACAGACATGTCGGACCTCTTGCCGGAGGAGGTCGAAGCGGAGGTGAAGCTGGCCGCAGAGATCTCCATGGGAACGGAAGTGTCCGACCAGGACATTGAGAACATAATGCACTTGTGCGACCAGGTGTGTAGCTTCCCCGCCATTGGATGTATACGGGCGAGATCGTTGTGGCAGTGGTGATGATGATGACGACATCAGTCTTATTTCCTGAATCAAACCATGTGGGTTTCTCAGTCACTACCTCGTCTGAACTGTCACACGGCACCGCAAAATAAACAGGCGCACTTGACTTCCCTTTGAACCTCAGATTCACTTGAGTGACCAACTGAGGGCTGCAACAGCAATTTGGGTCTGAGTGGGGAAGAAATTACCTCTACAAACATTGGGTCAAATCTAGGCTAGATCTCCTTTTTGTCATTATTGCTTGCTGCTGATATTCATGACCTCAAACCCCCCCCCCCCTTTCTCCCCAGGTGATTGAAATCACAGAGTACCGTGCCCAGCTGTACGACTATCTGAAGAACCGCATGATGGCCATCGCCCCCAACCTCACAGTGATGGTGGGCGAGCTGGTCGGCGCCCGCCTAATTTCCCACGCCGGTGAGGGAGGGGGATTCGGGGGCGGGGTTGGGGTTGTAAGGTTCCTCAAGCGGTGATGATAATGACCACGTGTCACTGTCCTGAAACCACCTGAGGGTATTATGTCACTACCTCATCTGAGCTTGCGTTCCTCGGAACAGGAAACCTTCCAACGCTGTGTGAACGTAGCAGCAGGCCGGCGGCGTTGCGAACGTTAACCGTTGACCCCTTTTGCTTGCCGTCAGGCTCCCTGTTGAACCTGGCGAAGCACCCGGCCTCCACGGTGCAGATCCTTGGCGCGGAGAAGGCTCTGTTCAGGGCCCTGAAGACGCGCAAGGACACGCCCAAGTACGGCCTCATCTACCATGCCTCCCTGGTGGGCCAGACCACAGCTAAGAACAAGGGCAAGGTGAGCTGTGTCCACTAGGACCTTCAGTCTTATAAGACTGTTAAAGTCTTATATTGTGTCTACAGTATAAGATTCTTATACTGTAGACACAATATAAGACTAAAAATCTTATAAGACTGTTAGTCTATATTATAAGATTCTTAGTCTTGCATTGTGTCCACATTTTAGCTGTGACATGAAACACATTCCAAAAACTGAAAGTCAACCTGAACCCCCTTCCCCCTTCCCGATCTCTGTCCAGATCTCCAGAATGCTGGCGGCCAAGTCGGCCCTGGCCATCCGCTACGATGCCCTGGGAGAGGACACCAACGCCGAGATGGGCATAGAGAACCGTGCCAAGCTGGAGGCCAGACTGCGCCAACTGGAGGAGAGAGGAGTACGTCAGCCTGTCAGCTGTTGTGTAGCCAGAGAAAGTGGAATTGTAACAGAGAGGGTTCGCTGCAGGGCAGCGCCTCTTTTGATTTGTGGAAGTTGGGGGGTGGCTTTTCTCCCTTAATGCGGACCAGAACGACCCATGCAAGTCGATGCCGAGGTCCGCTGGTTTCACCACGCCATTGGCGATTATTTATCTCTGGGTGGTGTTGATGGGTATATTGAGCATATTTACATGAATTCCCCAAGTACCTACGATCAATCTGAGGCCTGTGATATTAAATAATTATCATCGCCTCCGTCACCGAAAACCTAACGTGCTGATTTTTCTTTGCAGATCCGAAGAATCAGCGGAACGGGCAAAGCTACGGCAAAATCTGACAAATACCAGCACAAAAGGTAAAACCTCCTAATAATATGACTAGTTAGGTACTACCCTGGCCCCCCCCCCCCCTCCCCAAACAAGTGTCCAAACTCACGTGAGAAACACTTGCTGTCTCTCAACAGCGACGTCAAAGTGTACGATCCGTCTGGCGACTCTACGCTCCCCGCCACCTCGAAGAAGAGGAAGTTTGACGAGGTGGCGGAAGCCGAGCAACCTGTAACGCCAGCGGTCAAATCCAAAAGGCCCAAGAAAGAGACGGCAGCAGAAGGTGAGAGAGAAACACACACACTTGCGTACTCGTAATGCGGTAGCCCCTCTCGTTGATGTTGTGATGCATGATCTGTCTTCTTTGCATGCCTTTCCTAGAAGCCCAGGCAGAAACGTCGACATCAGCAGCGGCAGAAGAGACCCCCAAGAAGAAGAAAAAGAAGGGAAAGAAGACTGTGGAGGTTAAAGACGAGCCGATGGAGGAAGAAGGCGAGGCAGAAGAAGTAAGCTGGAAGTGGGGTGGAACAATCTGCCGTAGTCACTTCATATTAGAAATATGGACATTACAGCCAAGTCCAAATTAATATCTATTACATATCAATGAGTCGCTGGTATTATAAATAACATTTAAGGTATAGTCGGCTATTGAAAGCTAATTGTAAGCTAAAACACTTTTTTGTCGTATTCACCAAATATCTCCGCATTTTGCTATTTTAGTGTGTTGAAAAAAAGAATCCGGTATACACCCTTTAATGCAGGGTTAGTCATTGGTGATCCTATATAATTGGCTCATTGTGTGATTGCGCTTAAACTTTTGAGCCATGAGACTATAGTTTTATTTTTTTAGCAAACTAACATGTCACAAGCGCTCACGTCAAACAAATGAATACACGAATGGCCTGGAGTCTTCTGTACTGGCCACATTCATTAAAATGATATGGTTTAGTCAGTTTGAAAGCTGTAAATGTTAATTGGGACACAAATGGATCCGTAATGCGTCTGTAGAAGCAGACATCCTTGCAGAAAGGCTCATTGTCTTGTCGTTTTCCTCCAGGCCACAGAAAAGAAGAAAAAGAAGAAGAAGAAGAAGGTCAAGGAGGAGGAAGACGACTAAAAGAACTTTATATATTTTTTATATATTTTTTTTGTAGTTTATTTTGTATATCGCAAAAGTATGAGTGCCTGTTTGGACATCAGCGAAGAATGCATGTATGTGAAATCAGAGACTGTCATTGGATCTTTTTTTTTTTTATTTAATTTGATTTGATTACAATTCATTGTATTTTTATTGAGTTGCAAATTGAGTGATAATGACGACAACTGTAAAATAAAAAATGTTTTCCTGCATTTATTTTAGAACGGCTATTCATAAGAGCCTCTGGAATGAATTGTTATTTTGTGTTGTGTGAACAAATCTGTTCACACTGACACCAGTGAACAGCACCGCAGGAGAACAATGTTATGTATTACAGTTTTCCTCTGAAGGAATAAACCTTTTACCTGATTTGTGTTCTTTATTTTCTTATGTTGATAGAAGTCTGGACTAATCACATGGTTTAAATAAAACAAATGGAGAAAAAAAGCATAATTGATAATGTTACATAATACTGGTGTAAGACCTACATGGATACTGGCAAATGCTGTTGAAGCAAAACTGAAGGACCACTGCAGCAATATGTTTAACGAAACATCTTTATTTACATATGTAATTGTACAGTATTTTATACAATTACATTATAAAAATGGGAGGGCAGGTCTCGTAATTTCGTATTAACTGTTGGATGTGTTAGTGACAGGCATTACTTTTGCATGAAATATAAATGTGGCCCATTGACTTCTCTTGACTCTACTACAGTGCCTTGCCTACGTACGTACCACGTGGTGGCAGGCAGCGCGTCTGCATGTGGTTTTGGATGTGTTTATGAAGTGGAAGCTGTTACGCCTGGTCTTGGATGTCTAGCTAGTTTAGTTGAACACAACCGTACAAAATGTCTCAATTACAAGCGAGGTTCTTCACTGAGAACAAAAGGTGAGAGCATTGATATATTTGCTGAAAATAATTTAGCTAATGAGCTAACGTGGTGGCCCTGCTAGCATAATCTGTGCTGTGCATGTGATGCTAACCCTAACTTATTTAGATATCAGGTTACGGTACATTTGATAAGTTGGCCCAATCGTTTAAACCAATGTGGGACAGTCAGAAGCAATGTTACTGTTAACGGCAGAGGCATATAGTGCGTGATTTAGTTAGCTAGGCCATCCAACGACCACGTATTCCCGTAGTTGGTCAACTTAACCAAATTCTTTTCTATTTATGTCTCTCTCTCTCTCCCTCCCTCTCTCTGTCTGTCTCTGTCGAAGATATGCAATTGATGACGTCCCGTTCTCCATACCAGCTACCTCTGAGATACAGGACCTCAGCAATGTCATCAATAAGCTTCTGGAAGCAAAAAATGGTAAACCTTGGTTACATCAGGTCTGGCTTATCAGGACATAATGCTGGAGGTCTTTTGCATTTGTTCGTTTCACTGGCTTCATCTTATGAATGTCTTTAACTTGTTAATATCCTGGTAATATCTTGCCACAGTTGGGTACCTTCAACTCATTTATTAGTAACTATGTGTTGTGCATTCTTAGCATCCCACAGCCAGGTGGACTTTGACTTCCTGATCAGAGGGCAGTTCCTACGGACCTCCCTGTCTGCTCATATAGAGACGGAGGGCATATCGACGGTATGACCAGCATTCACACCTACGCTATAATGGGTTCACTGGACTGCAGTCAGTACCCAGCCTCGGGAGACTATCCTTATCTTGCCGAGCTCCAATGTCATTTACGCTGTGAGAATCAGTTTGGAACCCCTCTATTCAAAAGTCAAATATATTGCGGTATTGATCATGAAAACGTCAATGTCGATGTTCATTTCAATATTTGTATTCATAAGTAAAAACATAGTTTATGGGAACATGCAACAAAATAGATTCATAACATATCAAAACTAGTTTTTCTTAATCTTACAACATATAGGCTTATCTCAACTGAGTCATATTGGACAACAACAGTAATTCAGTTGGACTACAAAAACAGTAACTCCAAGCTACCAATAAGGCATTCTCCCTCAGCCACACATCGTACTGTTCTGTCTACCTTGAACACAACTAAGCCATCGCTCAACAAAATAAATCTATTATTGCATACTACCTGCAAAGTTTTTGATGTTATATTGCGCAACGTGATAATGATATTGAGTCGATATATTCTGCATCTCTACGGGTGACAACCGCCCTTGCATTGAGGTTGTTCCAAACTGACTCTCTGAGAAATGAAATTGAAGCTTGCAAGATAAGGATGTTAAGGCCCACCATGCATGACTGCATTGAATATAGGAGACCTCAAATGTGGAATTAAGACAAATTCTGCACAAATCTTCTTCATGCAGATATACAGTGAAGTGAGCTAATTCCACAACATACTTTTCCCACCCACCGCCAATGTATAGCCTCCACTCACTGCATTACAGTACAAGCATTGTTTGTAATGCGTAAACCCCCAGTTTCAATCAAAGAATAATCTATTGCTACAGTACATCTCTGACGCAAAAATCTAAATATAATTCAGCATATGATGCTATACAGGGTTTTAGTCAGTCACCACCCCCATCTGTGGATCTCTTGGTTTTTTATTTTCCCCCAGGAAGATGTCGTGGAAATTGAGTATGTGGAGAGAATCACAGCTCCGGAGCCAGAGGAGTGTATGATGCACGACGACTGGATCAGCTCCATACAGGCGGACTCCGAATGGTGAGGCGTCTGGGCGTCACAGTACCGTGATTAGCCGCGCTGCTCCCGAACATTTTTGTGTTCTCGTCAGCACTGTCTTTGTGTCTCGTCCTCGCAGGATCCTGTCGGGCTCCTACGACAAGACGGCCAAGATCTGGTCCGCGGAGGGCAAGGCAGTCATGACGGTGGCCGGGCACACAGATGTGGTCAAGGATGTGGCCTGGGCCAAAAGAGGTGAGCGCTGTGCCGGTTGCCCCCCCGCCTAGGTTTATCTAGAGACCAATATGCTAAATTAATATTTGGTTCATCATCTACGTGGTTTGTTTACTGTTCTCACGGTTACCTCCAAAACAAGGCGCATCGCTTCCGCAACTCCGGTGCGGGACGGAGTCGTGTTCCGAAGTTACGTATTAACGAGGTTAATTCAAGGCTTCAACGGGAGGACTTATTGAGATAAGAATGCTATGTTCAGGGTTCCTACTGGTCATGGAATTTATGGAATGTTACTAACATGAGAAGTAAGGGAATTTTATTTTTTTTATGCCATACTGGCCGTGCGTTTTACCCAGGCAGTGTTCTGGTGACGTTTATATTTATTTTATTATAGGTCATGGAAATTAAGATTTTTATTGAGGCAAAAGTAATGGGATTTGACATTTTACTTACAGTGGGAACCCTGTACATTCTTGCAGACTCCCCAAAAATTAATTAGAGCTTTAATATCTGCTGCGATGACATGGCAGTGGTTATTATATGTTCTGAGATGACATTGCACCCCCGTGTATGTGCAGATGGTCTGACCTCCTTGCTCCTGACTGCCTCTCTGGACCAGACCATTCTGCTGTGGGAGTGGAACTCCGAGAAGGACAAGGTCAAGGCCAGACACTGTTGCCGTGGACACGCAGGTAGTGTGGACACCGTGGCAACAGACCCCACCGGCTCTAAGGTAGGATGAACAGAGGGGTGGTTTGGTCACTGACTATGGTATGTGAAAGCTTCCTTAACACCTCTATGGAACACCAGGCCTTGTAGACTGACAGGCGCATTTGATGTAGGAATCCTGTGAAAAGATTTCCAGGGTGCATTTGGACCAGAATATAATGTTTTTCAGAAACGGTGGAAAGGTTGCAAATAAAAGCATAATCTTGGCTGATTAAAAACGGTGATTATTGTCGAGGTAAAATGGTGAGGACAAATGGCTTTACACATGTGGGTGTTGCTAAAGTGTATAACTATTAAAGGGACAATATTAAAATGTTTTTGTCACTTTTACCTAGTTCTGCAGTGGGTCCTGGGACAAAATGCTGAAGATCTGGTCTGCAGGTATGCTATGAATTGGAAGCTATTCAAGTTCAACGTGTTGATCGGACATTTGACAAACAGCAGTTAACATCATGACCCTTTATTTCAGTGCCCACGGAAGAGGAGGATGAGATTGAAGAGCCCCCCAACAGACCCCGAAAAAAACAGAAGACAGAACAACTAGGCCTCACCAGGGTTAGCGCAATATCATTTGTAATTGTCCGCAAGGGGGGGGGGGGTCGTGGTGTTTTGTTTGCCGCATATTTCAAGTTTAGTTTCCACTTACTGTCCAACATTTTACTGGATGTGGTATTACATATTTACATCCGTTTCAAAGATGGCTTTCGAGTGGCGAGACCGGCCTATAAGGACTTTGTAAGAGTGGGAACCCTGAGCTTGTGAAATAAAGATGCGCCAATGAATTATTGTGGTCTGACTCCTCCCCACCGCTCCCCCCATAAAGACGCCGTTGATGACGCTTTCTGGGCACAACGAGGCGGTGTCCTCTGTCCTGTGGAGCGGCGGCGAGGAGCTGTGCAGCGCATCATGGGACCACACCATCCGCGTGTGGGACGCTGAGAACGGCGTGGAGAAGACGACACTGGTGGGACGGACACACACACACACACACACACACACGTCAGTGTACAAACTGACCGATCCCAAGCCTCCCTTAGTTACTGTAACCAAGTTGGACAAAACAAACAGGCTATAACAGGAAAACACAGGTGACGGAGGTTCTGTCGGATTCCAAACTTGCTCAGCTGTTATTGGAAGGGTGAAAAGGAGCGTGCCTTGGGATCGGTCAACTGAGGATCAATTTCGGCGTGATGATGATGATGAGCTCTTTTCAGACGGGCAGCAAGGTGTTCAACTGCATCTCCTACTCTCCTCTGTGTCGGCGTCTGGCCTCGGGCAGTACCGACCGGCACGTCAGGCTGTATGACCCACGCACCAAAGGTACGGCCCCGTCACTGTCCAATGATTACACACCTGTTCAGTTAGGTGTGTGTGTGTGTGTGTGTGTGTGTGATTTTAAAAATAAATGTTGTTCTCTCTTCCGTTGTCTTAACCTTAATGATGGGGTCCGTGTAAATGCAGCTGTTGTCCCAACCCTCTTCTCAGATGGCTCCTTGGTGCTGCTGTCTCTGACCTCTCACACCGGCTGGGTCACGGCGGTGAAATGGGCGCCTTCCCACGAACACCAGCTGATCTCCGGCTCCCTCGACAGCATCGTGAAGCTGTGGGACACAAGAAGGTCTGTGGGGCCCTTTTATTTAAAGCAGGGCTGTTCAACTCCGCAACCTGCATGTTTTAGATCTCTCCCTGCTCCAACACGCCTGATTCAAGGTTGTTAGAAGCCTGATAAAAACCCGTTCAGTTGAATCAGGTGTGTTGGAGCAGGGAGAGATCTAAAACATGCAGGACGGTGCGGACCTCCAGAACCGGAGTTGAATAGCCCTTTATGTAAAAGGTGGTGCCAGCGATTCTGGGGAAAGCTTGTTGGTGTTTGAAACGCCTCTTCCCAGCACACAAATTCACTGAATTTGACAAATTGTATTGGTTTATATTGCTAACTCCAGCTTTAAAGCTGCTGCAGTGATGTTTTTGCTAATCGGACTGAGCACATTTGGGCTTTGGCTTTAGCTGCTCATGATCAGTGTTGGGCAGTATCTAGTTACTGTAATATTATAACTTTTTTTTTCCCAGTAACTAGTAGTGTAACTAATTACTATTTCTGAAACGGTAATAATATTACAATTACTAAGTAATGCTGCATTACTGCGTTACAAGAAAGAGATTTCTGGTCCTATCAAAACTTAGGGTAGGCTAATTGAAACAACCTGTCAATCATCTGGTTTGAGAGGCTGTAATGTTTTCACTTTGGCTGATTGTTGATAAAGAGGATTTTATTCTAAAATGAGCTGGCTACACAGGTTGTCATTTTACTGAAGGGGAGAGGCAGGGTAGTGATTGTGAAAGTAATATAGTAAAGTAACGTAACTAATTACTTTTAATACCCAGTAATAAGTAATGATTTATTACAATTCCTGAGTAACTTGCCCAACGCAATGAATTTTGTTTTGTTGTCTTTCAGCCCAAAAGCACCTCTATATGATTTGGCTGCTCACGAGGACAAAGTATTCTGTGTGGACTGGACAGAAAGCGGGGTAAGACCACTGGCTCTCAATGATCCTGCAGGTCAATTTCAGAGGAAGATGGCTGCCATGTGTATAAGGTCAATCAGGGAGGCAGTTTAGAACTTGCACAATCTTGAAACTAATGCGCTGTCAAATCTACGAGCAACCTTAAATGTTTATCATACCGCATGTAATTGTCTACTGTAGACAAATGGTCTAATAGATTTGTAACTGTCTGTGTCCAATATTTTTTTTTTGTATTTTCAGATGATGTTGAGCGGTGGCGCAGATAACAAGCTGTACACCTACAAATATTCTGCCTGTGAAACAGATGCTGGGGCTTAGCTTCAGCAGATAGCATGAACATCAAACACCTGAAGGGCAGACTGTATTTAGATATGGACATTATTAACTTCATTGTTCTGACAATATATTCATTTGTTGATATATTTTAACTGTTATACACCTGTGCTGTGTTTCTTTATAAAACAAAAATGTCTCATTTAGTCTTTTGTTTCTGATACATTTAAATGACGTAAATGAATGTGGCCCCCTGACCTATAGCGTTGTCATTTATTTTTTTTATTATTATAAGGTAAATGGTAACTATAAAACAGCTCCATGTGGTTGCTCCTCGACAGAAACGGAGCATAGTGCCATCTGGCGGCGTGTTGAGAAATACCACTTAACGGTGTCCACGGAGGGTCTAAACTGATTGCGGAAATGATACGCCATAGCCTGCATTTCCTTTTCTGCTAGCCCGGAGAAGACCCCTGCTATATCCCCACATGGGTAGGAACGGGTTAAGGAACTAGTGTTTTAGTCCAGATCGCTCCCTCCTATCCCACACTTCGCCATGAACAAATGAATTCGCGGGGAATAAAATGCCAGTTTCACGAAGGAGATAAAGTATTGTGTTTTGAGCCAGATCCCACCAAGGCTAAAGTATTGTATGACGCCAAGGTAAAGCGTTTATTAATGCTTCGTTATTTAAATACCGGTACACAATACACTGATCAAATAAAAATACATATCAATGTTGTGGACGAACATTGTACCGTATACGGTATAGGAAACGGACAGGGCCAGTCTCAAAATCCATGTCAGGGTTTTTAAATTGTACCATACTATTAGGTTCATTCTAGTTCTAGGAAGATTTTGTTTGGGGTTATATATAGTTTTGTTTCCACACGTGTTTTGCCAGAGTATTTCATTATATGCTAACATTTCACAACTAAAACTGCATTATTTTGCTGAACAATAACAGACAGTATTATGTGATCAATAATTACATGATTAATTTACCGTAACACCATTTTAATAAAAGCAGGTTGGTTGGTTCCGTAGTGGTTCGTACTTGACTTGTTTTATACACATTACCGTACACGCTAGCTTGCAACTGTTAAGCTAACTAGCCTAGCAATAGCGCCCAAAATGTTTTGTAGGCCCTACCTTAGACCTATGAATATATGCGATATGTACAGATATATTCATATGTATGTACTACTACTTTTATCATAAAGGTTTAGATGAACGTGTCTTTTTTTTTTACATTGACTGCAAACTAACATTGCATTGCGTACCTAAAGGAAATCTTATGTGAACATGGAAGCATTAAACATACAGACAGTACGGTACAGCCGTGTACAGTGTTTTCTTTTAATATCCCACCAATACATGGATTACCAAAGTAAACAGTATTGCCTCTGATGTTAAAGTGGACATTTTGGCTATGCATAATGGTGCATAATGCATACAACCCCAACGTTCACAATATTGCTATGCGATAACCTCTCCTGTTAGGTCCTTGACGTGGTCATACGTTCAGACGACCATGGAAGGAGAATACCCAAGTACCTGATTCACTTCAACGGTTGGAACAGGAGGTATTATTATGATGCATTGATTGAATGGGGTTACATGTCCCATCTGTGTTTAATAATATGCAGGGGTCGTCGACGTGTGTAAAATGTGGGTTAGTGGATTAAAACCTAATAGCTTGCCTATGACGTTGAATATGTAAAAATAACCACGCAGGCCTTCCTGATCTAACGATTTGCCTTTGTTTCCCAGTTGGGATCGTTGGGCTGCAGAGGAACATGTGCTTAGGGACTCTGAGGAAAATCGCAAATTACAACGTAAACTGTCACGCAAAGCAGCTGGTCGCATGTAAGCTCTGACGATGTCTTGCATTCAGTTTTACAGGTTCGGTATTTACGCAAATAATGCTACATATCTTCTTATGCACTTTTTACTGGGACATTAACAAATGTAGATATACAGTTGGCTTGACTTATTATACACTACAGTAGTCACAAACAAAACATGTTTGCAGTCTAATTGGCCATCTCCCAGATTGTTTTGCTACATGGATGAGAAGTACAAGTGTGTGTTTGCGTTTGTCTATTGGTTTTGCAGGAGGAAAAAGGTATGGAGAAGGAGACGCTGCCGTCAGCCTGGTGTTAAACCTTCTCTAAAGATCATTCCCAAAGAAGAGGACAGTGATGACACAAGTAAAACATAAACCGTATCTCCTGTGTTGTTTCACTCCAGTGGTTCTCAACAACATCAGTGTTTTTATAATGGCGTCTTTCATAGAGTTAATCAAATCATTTCATAATGTAATTCTTATTAAAACTTCGCTTGGTGTTTCACTATGGGAATCGCCTTAGGCGGAAGCTCCCGTGACACCACGTCAGTCCTTAGACAGACAGGTCGAACCGCGGGAGGGCACCGTCCTGACAGATTACCACCGCGACCGCCCTGATGTGGTCTTTTCCAGGGACATGCTTGCATTTTCCTGTAGGACTGCAAATGGCATTGACTGCATATCCAGTGTGTGCTAGAGAGCCGGGTGCTAGATTTGTCTGTCTGCAGTCCTGAACTGTTGCTGTTTGAGAAAGTGTGGTGAATCCTGAAGCACAAAATAGAAGGCTCTGTACAATATGTGCACTTGAAGACCAACATATTGGAAGATAATTCTACTTGATAAACGTCTAATGGGTGTCTTCACACATTTAATATGTGAATGTAAAGGAAATATGATGGTATACATTAAACAGTGGTAATCATAGTGGCCCTCATTTATGAATCATGCGTACGTCAGAAATCTGTGCGTACGATCATTTACAATGGTCGGCATTTATTAATCTGGACCGATTTGGATATGAGCGGGGCAAAGATCAAATCTCACGTGAAGTCTCAACTCGTGTACGCAAGTGTTTGAGTCATCTTACTTACTAGTGGTGGCGGCAGATAATTATCTGTGAGTTGTTTTTAGACCATATTCTACTTCGGACAGGCATTTAAGAGTAGATATTCCGACGTCAGGTTCTCATTTTTTAAAGGCTGAGCACAATTTATCTCTGATTTAGGCAGAAGAAACATCATTAACATGAAGCAAACAACATCTAATCTTTATTAGGAGAATTACCTTTGTTGTTTTCAGACCAGGCAGGCATTTGTGCATGCCGATGCATCCATATATTCATTAAATAGTCTATCAACTTGTATTGGGTTGGGTTGTTAAATATAGGCTATATAGATTATGGCAAAATATTATATTTTGTAAAGCCAGTCTCTCAGCGGCGAGAACTGCAGCATAGAGCCATACTCGTGCACGACAGAGGAAGGTGCTTTGGCCTGTGGGGTTCTGATCATATAGCGCAGATTAACAGGTTATTTGATCATCCGATGGTGACAGAATACAGCCTATGCCCAAAGAGCCCTCTGGCTGTAGCGGTTCACTACATTCAGGTTCATTTTCTGATTTAAAAAAATCTGATTTATCTGAAACATCATAAAAATTGACAAATTAACTTCCTAACCGTAAATAGGTTATGATAAATCGTCTATATAGACCTACTATAGCAGACTAGTCTATATTGAGGCTTTAACCGGCCAGGACAAAGGTGGTGTGTAGCTGTTTCGCATACCTCTTCTTCGAGCCGGTCAGAGAAGTGTCTCTTGAATGTATTACAACTCTCCTGGTTGTAAACTCTAGGGGCGAGGCCTATAAATCCATCATATTTAAGGGCGCGGTATTTAAATGAGGCCTGTTTTCCATCGCCACATTAATCACCGTGTGATCATTCTTGTTTGACGACATACGAACGGTTTCATAAATCACGCGTGAGCGCTATCGTAAGATGAATTCTGCGCTGGTTTCAATGTTAGATTGATAAATGAGGGCCAGTGTGTTAGTCATTAGATTTTAAAGTAGTAAGATGTTTTACAAGATAAAACATCACATATGTTGTTGTGTTTCCAATATAGTACAGAATTCATGGAATTTAGAAATCACGCATTTTTGTTTCCATTAGCATTTTCCATACTGTCTGTATTTTTTGTTTTAATTGGGGTTGTATTACCTTGGCCAGTGTTTACATGTTTTACCTATAGCAGAACATGTGTGCACTTTTGCGGGGGTTATGAGCTTTCGAGTCGTTATTTTGGGGTGTCATGAGGCCATAGAACCTTGAGATTGACACAACGTTCTCTGACGGCGATTAAACCCCGTGCCCAGGTTTGATTACCTCCTCCGAGAGCAGCGACGAGGAGGGTTCTGACCCTGAATCTTCTAGCAGCGAAGACAGCACTTTCTCCGAGGATCTCAATAAAATGGTGACGTGACTGCTCCGAAGTAGTACTAGAATCATGGTTAATTGTTGGTACGAATGATCTACAATACACATTGATTTGCCAAGGCCATTTATGAATGACATCACCTAACAGAGAAAAACAATTTGTATCACCCATTTGTATCACCCAACTTAAAAGTGTAATGCCTTTGTCTGGAATTGACCTCGTGGTTGAAACCAGTATTGCAGAGACCACAAAAAAACATTATTGATCATATAAACGTTCAGTGACAGTTGAGAGATGGACTGGTGGCATTTAATTTAATCCTGTGCACTGTCCCCAGAGGGTGGAGCCAGAGGCTCATATTAAGAGGGAGAGTGAGGAGAGGACGGTCCACGTGGAAATCGAAATTCCAGACATCTTGAAGAAGAAACTGGAGAACGACTGTTTCTACATTAACAAGCGAAAAAGGGTAAAGATGGAGCACATTATTTGACTGCATTTATATAGCGCTTTTATCCAAAGCGCTTTACATTATTTTGCCTAACATTCAACCATTCATACAACGATGTGATTGCTGCCATGCAAGGTGTGACCAACCACCGGGAGCGGTTGGGGGTTAGGCATCTTGCTCAAGGATGCTTACAAGTAGGGCAACACCAGGGGTGGAACCCACGACCTTCCGGCTGGGAGCCCAACCCCCAGACCACTGAGCTCCTACATACTTGAACATACTCTAACCCTTACCTGCTCTTAAATATTGGACCTATGTGCACATTTGAAACGCCCCTGCACCCTCAATCGTTTATACCTAAAAGGGCAAGCGGTCAGAAGGACCATGTCACAAATAATCAAATTGATTGCGCTCAGTAAGCAAAAGAGTTGTGACATTGGCGGCATGTTTGCGACCCACAATACTCTCTCGTTTCCCACAGCTGGTGCTGGTCCCCTGCCAGACGAACGTCGTCCACATCCTGGAGTCGTACGTCAAGCACTTCGCCATCAACCGCGCGTTCCTGGCCAACGAGCACGCCCACCGCCATCAGGGGCCCGGCCCGGCCACCGCCAGCTCTCCGCTCGTCCCCCCCGAGAAGAAGTGAGTCTGCATGGACGCCTGGAGCTGTGGCGCATGCGATTGCTCATATGGGCCTTGGGAGGCTGCGGGTTTGAAGTTATAACTAGGCAAGCTTAGTTAAGCCGACCACAGGCACGAGCCAACACCACAGACAAATGCCTGTTGGATGGTGCATTACCGCCACCTACTGTTAATATGGTGCATTACCAGCACTTGCTGCCTAGAATATATGCTTTTTAACAAGGTCAGGTAGCCACATTTGCTTATATTGGCCGTTCTCGCTGCACGCAGTCTGACAAAAACTCTAAAAAGCACAGCCGGGTAGCCTGGAGCTAGCTTAAAGGTGCAGTCAGTGACAGTAAGTGAACTGTAAATGTGAATGCAAGCTAAGTGAACAGTGGGTAGGGTTTTTTATTTTTATTTATTTTATTTATATTTTTGTCCCAGCACCGAGAACGGTAAACTAGCGAAATGAGAGGAGATATTTGGTGAATTAGACAAAAAATGTATTATCTTACAATTACCTTGCAATAGCTGACTATGCCTTTTAATACGTCCCTCCACTGTGTAATACTAGAAAGTGTTTATTTGCAGTACTAGCTAGTAGGGCATTAGTCCAAAGCGTAACAGTAATGTATTTTAATTATCTTATGAATCGAATATTACTTTCAATCACTGTTCACAAGTACACATTTTCCCTTTAGCATAAAGTGTGCGTATGCTGTCCTGCCATTTTGTTTATTTTCTTCACCCTCAGCCAGGACTTGTGCAAGGAAATGGTGGATGGCCTGAGGATCACGTTTGACTTCACGTTACCCATGATCCTCCTCTATCCGAGCGAGCAGGCTCAGTTTAAAAAGGTCAGCTCCTCCCGTGTCCTGCTGGCTGCCAACGACAGTCCGTCCTGTACCAGCCAGTGAGTATGTCTCCCCGGTAACGCCGGTCAGGGTTCCCACCGGTCATGGAATATCTGGAATATAATGGAATGGGAAAAGTCTACTCCAGACATGGAAAGTCAGGGAATCTTATCTTTAATTTTTTTGTGGTAAAATCATGTAATATCGGTGAATTTTCTTTGCAGCATCAAGATATTCAACTGGAGAGTGGGAACCCTGGCCTGCTGTCAGCTGCACCGTGTTGTATAACGCTGTAGTTTAATGTCTCAATTTCACTTTTAGAGTTCTTAAAATGTCTATTTCTGGGTGCGCTGATTTTTGGATGGGGAGTCGAGCCAGACACGCAGAGCTACATCCTGAAAGGTGCATACCTTTACATTTTAATGTTTATTTTACTTGGAGAAATGTTAATCCCAATTTATAACGCCAAAAGCTGAAGAAACTGTAGAAATGTATTTATGCAAACAAGTGGTAATGGTATTATTATAGTTGGACTTTTATTTATATTGGACCTTATTCACAAAATAAAAACATGTTCATAATGTTCAATCAGATAATCGGATAAATGTGATTCGGTGGTGTACCTGTAAGAGGCCTAACCTCTGCTTCTAAATATATATATTTATATATATATATATTTTGGGTTAAACTGTGTAATTCATTATTTAATGACAGTGCTGTTCATTCATTCATTCATATTTTCAGATAATGTAAAATGGAAATTTTATTGTATTTCACTGTAAAAAAAAAAAAAAAAACGATTTATTGACCTAATACTAAACACAAACGTTAACACGATTGGTTAAACAGGTTTGTGTGTGAGAGAGAATGGTTTCCTGACGCAGTCTTTAACCTTCTCTCCTCCAACAACTCTCCCTTCTCTCCCTTTCTCTCATTTTCCCCTCTCTCCCTACCTATCTTCTCCAAACCCTCCCTTATCCTTGCTTCCCCTCCCCCTCCTCCTCCTCCCACCAGTGCCCAGCGGGAGCGTAGCCCCAGCCCCCCGGCCCACAATCCCCCTACGCCGCAGTCCACCGACAGCCAGCCGGCGCTCAGCGACGTGTCCACGGCGACGCCCACCGCGGCAGCCCTGCCCGCCGCCACGCCCAAGCGGCGCCGCCACCCGGACATGGACTGCCTGTCCCACCAGTCGCAGCAGTCGCAGCAGTCCCTGCGGCGCTCCACGCGCCACACGTCTGGCGGGGAGCGGCTGGCCGAGGGCAGCAGCGGAGGTGGGGCCCTTCTCTGTACTGCTGGTTATCTTGTGGCGCTAAAAGGCAAGCGTCCACTGGGAGCATGCTGGTTAGCTTGTGGCGCTAAAAGGCTAGCGTCCACCGAGAGCATGCTGGTTAGCTTGTGGCGCTAAAAGGCAAGCGTCCACCGGGAGCATGCTGGTTAGCTTGTGGCGCTAAAAGGCTAGCGTCCACCGGGAGCATGCTGGTTAGCTTGTGGCGCTAAAAGGCTAGCGTCCACTGGGAGCGTGCTGGTTAGCTTGTGGCGCTAAAAGGCTAGCGTCCACTGGGAGAATGCTGGTTAGCTTGTGGCGCTAAAAGGCAAGCGTCCACTGGGAGCGTGCTGGTTAGCTTGTGGCGCTAAAAGGCTAGCGTCCACTGAGAGCATGCTGGTTAGCTTGTGGCGCTAAAAGGCTAGCGTCCACTGGGAGAATGCTGGTTAGCTTGTGGCGCTAAAAGACTAGCGTCCACTGGGAGCATGCTGGTTAGCTTGTGGCGCTAAAAGGCTAGCGTCCACTGGGAGCATGCTGGTTAGCTTGTGGAGCTAAAAGGCTAGCGTCCACTGGGAGCATGCTGGTTATCGCCGTGGCGCTAAAAGGCTAGCGTCCACTGGGAGCATGCTGGTTATCGCCGTGGCACTAAAAGGCTAGCGTCCACTGGGAGCATGCTGGTTAGCTTGTGGCGCTAAAAGGCAAGCGTCCACTGGGAGCGTGCTGGTTATCGCCGTGGCGCTAAAAGGCTAGCGTCCACTGGGAGCATGCTGGTTAGCTTGTGGCGCTAAAAGGCTAGCGTCCACTGGGAGCATGCTGGTTAGCTTGTGGCGCTAAAAGACTAGCGTCCACTGGGAGCGTGCTGGTTAGCAGTGTGGTGCTAAAAACTAGCGTCTACCAGGAGCAGCGGAGGCGAAGCCCTTTACTTTTGATTATCTTGTATGTAGAGATGAGTGCAAGCATTCGGTACAGGTGGAGCATGCACTGTCAACCTGGAAGATCTTTTCTATAACTAATCCAAATGCATATTGATGCGTGTCTTAAAATAAGTCTTAAAAATGTCCATTGATTTTGACAAGATTCTCTTTTAATAAGATGCACCATTGCGGTTATGTGACAATGTGCTAACTTTGAAATTGCCGGTTTTCATTTTGAAATGGTTTTGCACCTCATAAGTTGTTTCTGTTCCAGGTGGAGGAAGTGCCACTGCGTCCCCTCAGCCTAAACGCCGCCTGGCAGACTCCCAGCCGACCCCAAAGTTCTTCTTCAACTCTGAGAGAAGTAAGCCGACCTTATTGGCCTACTGTTTTTATAGGCATTCCGTCTTGCACGCATTCATGTGATGTATTCCTGTAAAGTTTTAGGACTTGAGATTTATTTATTTATTTATTTATTTGTTGTTAGGCCATGTGCTGTTTTGTTTATGTAACTGCTTCATTTGGCCAGTAGATGGTGCCAGCATCCTACTGCACATGTCCTCACGCCTGAGTTGTGAATTAATTTATATTTTTCTTAATAAAGGAATTAACTGACATCATATTGTCTGATTAGGGATTAATTAAATGGCAGTATTTAGTGCCAATGTTTTAGATTTGAGATCAGTCATTCTGGAGAAAGCTTTATTGATGAAAACAAAAACACCCCTCCCTTCACTGTCCTAGGGTGCTCCCTAGTAGCTCCACCCCCCACATTGGAAACGCATTGGGAAAGCTAGGATGATGTTGTTGTATGCGGTCTACACCGTTTGTTAGTTTTTACGGAGCCAGGGCTGTGTAGAAGTTCTGGATTAGTTATTCAGCACACACGGTGAACTATATATTTTGAGATTATTTTACAATCGCTTCACTCTTCACTATACCTTTAAGTAAAACCGGAACTATATCGGTGCCCAGATCGTGGAGCCCAAGGTTCCACCCAGAGTAATGATCAAATCTGGCAGCCATTTCATAGAGATTGAGTTACCTTCTATTAATACGACATGGCTGTCTCCCCCTCACTTTTATTTCTTTTACTTTGATTCATTATTAATGCCAATGTGCTGCACTTGATATAATTAGTGGTTTGTACTTAATTTGTTATGATCTATTTCTTGTTTGTTTAATTTGAAGTATTGAGTACCTCTGTGGTTGTACAATGTAAGCAATGACACACAATATTTGACTACGAACGTAATCGTCACAACAACCTCCTGCTCAGGGACCCCGGGCCACAGCGGGTCATCGTCCCCGTTGCCCCTGACGCCCAACAAGGAGCAAGGCAGGCCCTTCTACGGCCTGGAGACTCGTCGGAACAACGAACTCAACGAGGTGATTGGGGCGGTGGGGCGGGGGGGGGGGCTGTTGGAAGGGCCTGGTGTTACGTGGGACTAATATACAGCTGTGGGAAAACTAACAAGATCACTGGAAATTTAAAAAAATATATAATAGTATGTAAATGTTGGGGGGAAAAAACGTATTTAAAGTGGTTTCTTGGTTATTTTGACGTATGTAAATCGAATGTTCAGTATGCATTTGACATAAAACCAGGTCCATATTGCATATCTATCTCTCATCTAGCTGACACAGAACAAGCAGCTAGCTGCCATGAGGCAATGTTTGCTGAATTTGACAAAACGTATTATATAGTCTTACAAGCGCTGACTCCACCTTTTTGTTTTTATTTTTTCTTCTTCATGGGTGTTTGTCTCTTTTGCATGCAGGTGCTCAGCTGGAGGCTAACCCCAGACAACTACCCTCAGGGTGACCAGCCCCCCCCACCCTCCTACATGTACGGCTCCCAGCATCTCCTTCGCCTCTTTGGTCAGTTCCACCTCAATCACATTGCATGTCACCCACATGTCACATGGAAACAAGCAGGACCCCCATAATGAACCAAATATTGCGATATAGTAAGCAGCTCTCATAATTCTGTTTCCTTTATCAAAATCTTATATGTGCTCTTTACTATAGTATTAAATACTGCATGTAAATGTACAATATAGTAACCTGACATGCCACATGGATTTGTAGACACAAGTCCATCTGGGAAACCGTCCATCAAAACGGTTGATTGGATGAACCATCTGTCTGTCATGGTTGTTGCATGTGTGGACGGCAAACAAACGTGTTCTTGTTTGGCTGAAGAGCTGGTGGTGGTGACATCTTGTGGCAGAAAGTATAGAGAAAAATAAATGAAGACTAGTCTACAGAACAAATGTAATATAGGCCAGAAATTTGCAGATTATACTGCTCAAAGGGGGAAAAAAATGTAACTGCTATATGAACCGAATCGTTGCTCAAAAAACGAGGTATGAACAGAATCGTGGATTTGGTGAACCATTACAACCTTACTTGACTGTGTCCTCAAATATCATGTTCCTGCTCATTAAATGCACCATATGTAGGTTAAGAGCTGTACATTTACTGTAATTTCTCGCCAGAGATGTCTGTGAGTAAAATGCTCTGTGGATGTCTGTTCTGATTGATGGTCCTCAGCCGAGTCAATTTTAGATTGTTGATGGGGCCCAAAGGAATTCTGACCACCTAATTTCCCTGATTGGTTCGGCAAAGCTACCTTGCCTGTCAATCGCACGACTGCGCGCGCGCGCACACTCACACACAGCTACAACCAGTGTGTTAATGCCATTTTGTAATTGCAGACCAATGGGCTCCAGTGGTATGGAGCAGAGGCAGAATCCATGCAGGAGCTTTTTCACTCACACTCTCAATTCCTTTTCAGTAAAGCTTCCGGAGATCTTGGGGAACATGCAGATCCCTGAGAGGAATCTCAGAGCCCTCATCAAACATCTAGAGCTGTTCCTCAGGTAATACACGCAGGGGTTAAAGCCCATGAAGTGTTACGATGGCTGATTCCACCCAGTGTCAGGTTGAATACAGTCAAAATAACTTATAAATACAATACAACTGACATAGGGCGGTCAGACTAGCGGTGTCTGTACTCTGATCACGTTAACTTTTACCTGTGTCGGGGAGAGGAGCTTTTTAGATTAAATACAGGAGGCGTGTTTTATTTCTACAAATGAAGAAAAATAATCGAATGAATGACATCTCGATATTTTTGGAACCATTAAAGGCTAAAACGGTGGTTTTCGTAAAGGGGGTTTTGTATATGGTACACGTAATCCTTGAGGCACATAGCTACTCTATTAACATTACCAAACATGCTGGCTGGAGATACTGTTGTGGCACGGGTGAGTTCCCATTTGACAGATGAGAGACGGACAAAAGAAGCTTACAGTGCAGTTTGTGGCATCCATTGATTTGCTGACATGCACACAAAAAAAACGACAAAACTCTCTGGGCCGAGCGCTAAACATTGACATAAACTGTTCCCCCACTAGATGCGTTGGCAGGTATTTGCTTATCTTCCTTGACGTCAATGTGGTTGGCAAAATCTGGGTGTGTGCTGCAACTGTATTTTCTCCCACTCCTGCCCAGTACAATCTTCCTCTGAACAAACACCATTGGATAAAATGTAATGCCTTGCATTTTACATTTAAATGTAACACATTTAATTAGATGACCCATGGAACTAGTGATATAAAATATACCATAGGCGAGAGGATTTAAATATGTATGGTAGTATGAAGAGTGCATGCATGCTTGGACTGTAATCTTTAAATGCCCTTCCCCCCCCCATCGACAGAGATCGTCAGTTTAACCTCTACCAGACCTGGTGTATTTAGTCTGCTCATTCCCTTAAGCACATGCAGTTCTTCTTCCAACCACTATGGGGCACTGTAGAAATGCTGGACTCTTCCACATTCTACTGAAGCGTAAATCGTTTGTCAGAGCCATGTAAAGAGAGAAAGTCGCGTCATCTCCGTTCACTCCAATGGACCGTTTTTTCACTGCAACGGAGCCTCAAAATAATTCCAGGAAGTATTTTAAATTTTTTTATTTATTAATTAATTAACTAATTTATGTATTCATTCTCAAACTGCTCACCAAGCACTTCCTGGAACAATTTTGCCATAGGTTTAGCCTCTCCATGAACCATGTGACCGTTGACAATTTCAAAATTCTGTTGGTGTAACTCTGTTCTTTCCATGGCTCTGGTTTCTGTGCTTCCTTATTGTTGGGAACTAAACATCAAGTTTGGTAAACAGAGTGCTCTGGTTTACCAAACTTGATGTTTAGTTCCTCTAGGGCTGTCCCGAATACCATTTTACAGGTTTCGAATACTTGATGGTATTTCCGAACGAGTTTTCGAATACTCTTTCTCAAAACACCATTAAAAACACTATAGCATATACCTCCTATATTAGCCAATAAGAGTGTTTGTGTTGAATGAATAGCCTCGCTCTCTTCTTTCAGAGCCAATTGTGTTGATGACACAGTGTAGGGCAGGCAATTACATTTCAACATGTGGGTTTATATGGCGACAGTAGGGATTAATGGGAAAACATGCATGCATAATGTGGAAAAAGCAAATACTCGAATTCCAATATATAAAACAAATACATACCCAACAAACGAATAATCGAATATTTGCCAGCCATAAATTCCTCTTACTAATAAGGTTCTTCGCATTAGCATAATACAGGAGAAACCTTTTACGCACGCTTAAAGTGTGTGTGTGTGTGTGTGTCTGTGCACGCACGTGAATCATTTGTGTTGCAGTGTGGCAGATTAGTAAAATGTGCCAAGCAGGCAAAACCTGATTGATTTTACCAAGAGCGGAGGTGAAGTGTATTCTGGGATGTGGCCACAGTTGATCTCTCGCTCGATCTTTCTCCGCAAGAATAAGTGGGATTAGGTGCGCACATACGTGCACATTATCGTGATTTACCCTCCTATATGTCTGCAGCAGCTTGTATTGGCCCTCATCGAACTTGAAAATAAATAAACTTTTACAAATGCAGAAGTATATTTTATTTATTTTATTGTTCAGTTTTATTGAATTCCAAGACGATAAATTGCTTCCAAGATCTTAATAGTTTTTTTCCATGCGGGAGGCCTGATCTGTAGCCTGCCTACTGGTATTGTTTGTAGAACATACTGTTCGGCCATCCTGTTTGTGGAAGACGTTCTTAATTTCTCCAATAATTTGGTTGCATTGAGATTAGGAAGACCGCTGGAGCTCAAGATGAGATGGCAAGAATTGCAGGATTTGGCTGAGTAGCGGATACTAAGAAGATTGCGGATTAGTTTTCCCTGCTACTGATTATATAGATGGGAGGGGTGGGGGGGTGAATGTTCTCTATCTTTCTCTCCCTCCTCCTATAACGCTCTCTCTCTCTGTTCATTCTCTTCTCTTCCCCCATTCCTGTTCTACCTCCTGGCAGAGTGGGGAATTGATATACATGTATAGCGAAGTCTCGCTACTTGGCAGCCATCTTTGAATCACCCCGAGCAGTTATTTAGGAACAGTTTAGGCAGGTGGCATACGTCAATGCAACTAAACGATTAGTTAAATAGGTTCATACTCGTCAGTTATAAAGCAGACGATTGGCGCTTTTGTATCATATTGTGTGTTATTATTTGAATATGTTCCTCCAACTGCCATATTTGTGTCAGAATTATCCCATAGAGCTCCATTCACAATGATAGTGGCATGTCTCCTTATATAACGTCTCTGTATAGTCTGTTTTCGTTGACATGTAACCCAATCTGGAGGGCAAGGGTCTCTGGGATTGCTGTTCAATAAACCGGGGTTATCTAGGAACACCGCAGGGCGCAGGAAACCGGACAGTGACATCCATTGATTTACATGTGATCTGGCAAGTCGGTCATACACATCTTAAGTGTTACGTTCCTGAATTAACCTCGCCCTTGTGGTTGATACTGGTATTTCGGTTGGGAAGTGAGTGGCCCAGCTCGACCTCTTGGCCAATGCTACTCTACTGCTCACAGAGCCAGCCTTTACTTACGTAAAGTCTGGGACACAGCGCTGACTGTGTCAGTACCCGCCTGCTTGACAGGAGAGGTATTTTGATTGACATGCATGACAACCAACTACGTATCTCAATGACCAAGTCGAACATTAAACTTGAAATTAGGAATTTCATTGGAATGCTAAACAACAGAACTCTGGCTGTTGACAGTTCTTGTAAATAAATAAAAAATATGCAAAAGTAAATGCTTAAAATAAACGTTTCATTTTAACATAGTAAATAAAGCAGAGCACCAGAAATGTTGGCTGCGCACTTGTCCGAGGGTCCTGTGCGGAGCTTGCAGGGGTCTATGTATAAGACGACGTCCTGCTGATGGACGGAAGAGGCCGAGTCACAAAGCCCTGTGGTGTCCCCTTTAAAGGGAGGAGCGTGTCCTCCTTAACTTCTGTTCCCCCAAGAACTGCTATTCTGCCGCATGGAACCGACCACACGAGATGTGTTGCCATTAAAATATAATAAAAATAAAAGGTTCCCCTCCTCTCTCTCTCTCTCTGCTTCCTCCCTGTCTCATCTTCCTCTCTCAGGTTTCTGGCAGAGTTCCACGAAGACTTTTTCCCAGAGTCGGCGTACGTGTCTGCTTCGGAGGCCCATCACAGCATGAAGCAACCCAGACCCATCTGCTGAAGTATAACTGCAGGGTGGGGGGGGGGGGTGCCACACTGTCCTGGCGTCCAGAGGGTGGAGCTTTCTTCCCCTCTGTAGTCCAGTTCCATGGGGCCTCCTTTTAACGCTTTGTTTCTCTTTCACGCACACCTTCTCTGCTGAACTTTGCTCCGCTACCCCGCTTTGCATTCACGCCTCACCTCCCTCCCCACCCTCCCGCCGCTTTCACACGGTGTATCGCTCTACGGCCTGCTTGGACTAACCTGCTCTTCAGTCACATGTAATAACATCACTCTGTTAGCTCCCTGCTAACAGGCTAGCTAGCATATCCAGTAGCATGAGGGTGCCTAGGTCACTGGCACTAAGCTCATTCCGCATGCCGAATGAAAAGTGAACCGTCTTGGCGGTCGAGCGACACGTGACTAGTTGAACTCTAAATGCTTAGCACGGAGGCTCCTGACCCTGTGTGTCTTGCTGCCGCTTAACCTCCCCAGATATGGACGCTTGGATGCCTCCCAATCCTGTCTGCTTTGACTATAGGAAGTCTAGTCGAGTCTGGTTTTCGGGAGCTTGTTCTCTTACCTTGGGCATTTTCCAGCACAAAAGATAGAGCACCACTGTTTTTGTGTGGACGGCTGTATGGAAGCCTGGCTCTGGTTTCCTGTGTTGTGCCTGGATATGTTATCCTACACTTTGGGAATTGGTTTTCCCCGTGCTTCCAGCACTGCTAAATGTCTGACTTCACACCTGGAGCGACGGTGCTGTTTTGCTTGCACTTTTCTTAATTTCTGTTTTATTGTCTGAATCTCTGCCGAATTTCTCTATCATCTTGTATATGTGTTTTCCTTCATATTTGACCATTCAGGGGTAAAATATATGAATAAATTAGCAATGGATGAAAAAAATAAACTTGACACCAATGTTTGCGTTCTACATCTTGTATTTTTTGGCACACTGTAGTAGACTTATGTGTATTATATTTCAGTCTTCATGTCCAGTGGAGCCATTTTTGGGTCTGGTTGCATTTGAAAATATGTCTTGAGGTTTGTTTTATTCTACTTGTGAGCCTCTTTGGGGATTTATGATATTGATGATGCAATAGGAGTTGGAAAGAGTAACCTCAGACAAAGTATACATTTCTGTTGATATCTTCGTTAGTTGAAGATGTCTTTGTGCTATCGATACTTGCAGTCTTGCTCCACCCATTATTTACATACCATTCTTACTCTGTTCTGTGAAATTGTAAATAAAATGCATTCAAAAACATGGTGATTCTGTATCCATCTCTTTTCAGTAATTATTTGACATTTATGCGTATTTAGCTATTTGTTTCTGCAAAAACAAATGTATAGTCTGCTGCACAAATTCCTAATCAAGACTTGTTTGTTTTGTCTAAAATATTTGTTCATGCAGAAATAACAACCAATTAATAAATGATTGCATGAATGATTAACAGATTTATAGTTTATTGGTCCTTTAATTAAATACTTAATGGCTTTGTGTGGTTTAGAAAATTTCAGACTGTTTTTAATAAATTTTTACACTAATTTTACTACACTAATCTCTAATCCAGCATATTGATTTAATGTATATGTTCTCTCAAATTCTACAAATAATTATTCTATCATGCCCTTGCTATACTGGCTAATAGTCTACTTGCTAGACTGCGGAACTATGAACCGTGGGACAGATTATAATATAATGGTCATAATGGTGGGGGGGGGGGGGGGTGTTACATTTGTCCTTGAACTCTTTTGAAAACAGTTGCCCAACAATTGCCATCTGGAGTGCTGACATGTTTTCATAATTGTGTTTGTGGGTGATCGGTGTGGTGTTCTGCTGATCCGTCTGGTTAAATCTTAAGCGTTGTACTTGGAGCCCCTTTTCTGCTTTTTTCGTAGCTGAGTCAGGTAAATCTAAACTAATGCAATATATTATATATATACCTCAAAATCTATATTATAATCAAATCAACACTGATTTAAATATCCTTTTTTTTTTGTCAACCCTATACAAGAAGGTCTACTCTGTATTACAATTAGACATTTTAAATGATGCGTGTTTGCGTTTGGTCATACATATACTTCGAGTATGTTAATATTAAAATATACAGACATCTGTAGGTTTTGTAAACATTTGCTTTGTTTTATATTCATTCAAGATTTATCACATACTTTGATCATGGGATTAGTTAATCACGGAAATCTAAATGGATTTTTTATTCTGCGGTCGAGGATTTAATGAGGGATGCCTATCCCTCCTAATCCGATCAGTTCACCTACTAACCGCGTTAACAGTTGCACATGCTAGGAATTTGAGTTGTGTTTTGTTTTAACAGACATGAAACGGAAGTAATAAATTGCATTGAAGTTATGAAAGTTTCAGATCCTTTCCCATCACACACACACTCACACACTTCCATAGCCCAGGTATGCATTTCCTTTACTCTCGAGTACCTATATCCTCCCTTATGTCAGGACATTAATGGCTTTTAAATGGTGAGTGCAAAAGCGTTTTTCTTTTTTTGGCACCGCGACAGTCTCCCTGTAATGAACTGCTTATCACTGCAACCTGAGACAGCACTCTATCCTACTGCCGCTATCGTATGACCGCAGAAACCACCCGTCCTAACCGCTCCACGCAATCCCCAATCGATTTCCCTCTCGCCCCCCAGTGTCTTATCGGGTTACCGCCTGATTTGATTGTTGGCGCGGCCAGAAATGGGATGTAACGAGATGCGGTCTTAGCACCTGGGAAGTGGTTCCGTTGGAGCCTTTTTACTTCCATTCGTCCATCTTTTTGTTTTGCTCTCTGTCCAACCGCTCCATCTTGACCCTTGCTGACTCTCGCCCATTCCTGATAGGTCAGCCTCTCTCGTCTGGCCATATCTTTCCTCTCTCACATTGGGTTTGTGCTATTTAATGGGCACTCCGCTCGTCATGTACCGAATGCGTACGCGCTCCGTATGCATATTAGGTTCACGTTAGGCAGGTCACGGAGACGGCCGACCGTTAAGAGAAGAGGTAGAGCTCCAGTGTTCGGACATCCTGCCGGCGGTAACCCTTAATCTTTATTTGATAACGTTTCCTTGTCCTCTTCAAGGCAACATCGACCTTCTCCATCATTGCTTACTCAACGTAGCGACCCTAAAACCATCGTCTCCCCCCCCACCCCCCCACTCCCCTTCTTAGCCGTTGGGCATCCTCTTTACTCTCCCACATCATCCCCATGTATTGCCTCCATTGCATCATGGACTTCGGAGACGAGTTCCAAGACGAGTGGGACTACAGCCTCTCCCCGTCGACCAACTCCTCGTGGACGTCACTGAGCACCGCGGTGACCTCCGTCGACTCCGCTGACCCGAGCTTCGCACCCCTGACCTCGCTCTCCAGTGAGGAGGATTTCTTCTCCCATGGCCCCGCGAGGCCCATCGTCCTGTGGAAAGAGACGGCGTTCCTCGACGAAGGAATAGAGTAAGTAAGGCTACATGGTAAAAATGGTCGCTGTAGAGAAATCTGCGAGACTCGTGGACGCGTTTCGTCTGGGTGTGCGGTTGGCAGTGGCAATTTGGGACATTTCCGCTAAACCAATTGTGTTGTTGAACGCCCTCAAGCAGCTAGTTTGAGCTTGCCCTTGAAGCAGGATATTTGGGTGGGATATGTTTCTACATTAGCCAAAGGTTACAATGATTAATTGGACATTTAATAGTGATCTGATCAGATGCATTAACACAAACAATTTGGAGGTTCATTGTGACTTTTAACATGATGAGGAATTGGACATACATAATCATGTTTATCTCTCACACAACACATATAGGCGGTATTCAGAAATTAAATATAAATAAATTAAAAAGATAAACTGACATTAAATGCTATTGTCATCCATATCAAAACCTTTTTATTTTTATTGTTTTAACTGCTTTTCAACACAATATCTAGCAATATTATGAGCTTTATCTTCTGTGTATTGGACCCTATTCACATACTAGTAGTATTTCAGCAGCAGAGATTTTCACGGTTTTTAATGGGCTGTGTATTCTAACAAGCAGGAACAATAGCCCCGTGGGATCTTTGGCCAAGCATGGAAAGATTAAACAACTGAACAGTGGAGTGTGTGTGCGTGTGCATGTGTGTGCGCGCATGTTGATTGATACAAATGGTCATCAAACAAACACACACCTAAGGTCAGTTAATCACCTTAATCTGGTTTTAATCAGCAGGATTTGTGCACTGGCGGAAATGTATGATTCCCAGGTGTCAGTCTGTATGAGCCACAGTAATCAACGTTTAGATGGAGCCCATGTCATCTCTTGCGTATGAAGACTTCTCTCCTGAGTGGGGAACTCAGCAGTGTTTATCACGCCTATTCTCACATCAGATAGCCAGCCCCCCCACACACACCTCCACGCACACAGTCACATACACACTTCCATTTAATCACACCTCACTCCCTGTAGCTCTCCGCATCTTCAGGCAAAGCTGGACTATTTTGATTGTTTTGAATCTGGCCTAGGTTGATAAATGCGAGCGATGGATAACCTGCGCCTCTTTTGTCTGTCTGGCAAATCAATTTACCTCCAAAGGTTTTTATTTGTGGTTTCATCAACATAAAACAACAAGTACAATAAGAATCTTAAGATACACAATGTAAAATAAATACACATATACCTATACATGCATATTTACAGATGTAATAATCAATATATACTGCACTCAACTGTCCCATTATGAACATACCTAGTATTACCTACCTAGTATTATTCTGAGCTGTTTCAATATGACCTGGAAGGGAGTTCCACTCAACCATAGCTCTGTGCAACACTAAAGGGTATCTCGAGGCTTTGTATCTTCTGCATAGGACAATACATTACAGAGCCCCGACAGACTAATAGGTGGACACGTTGATGCCTATCAGTGAGTGGACATAGTAAATGGATAGATCAATGGAGCGATTGGTAGATTGAAGGACACGTTTTACTTTTTTTTTATTTACACTCACACTTACACTTTCGACTGCTTCAACAAATTGTCATCTAGAATAACATAATACTGTATTTCTATTACGCTATTGGGGGTCAAATAAATGACATGTCTATAACATCATTTAAAGATATAAATTATAAGTTATTACAGTGTACATGCAATGTATGTCCAGATGTAGAACATACAGGACTCGCTGTGATGCTAACTAGATGAAATGATCAATACTGTCTCATTCTAGTGAATGTGCAGACTTGTTCGTTACGCACAACCCTGCAGTTAATCCAGATGGACAAAACGGACGTCTGGTCATTTGGCTAACGCTCCACCCTGGCATGGTGACGGTATGCAAGCACGCGCGCACACACACACAGACGCACACACTATACTGTACATAGATATACACACACACACTGTATACTGTATGTATTTACACACACACACTTTCAGACATATTTTACTGTGTTTTTAAAAGGTCATGTTTGGAGTGATTTTTGGGGTCAGCTTTTGCAGACGGGCAATTTTGCTGCGTAATCGTATTGGGAGCATAGACTGTCTTTAATACAAACATATTACCACAACCTTAACCCCGGTATTTTAATTCGGTAATCGATTACGTTTAATTAATTGTAATCGATTACGAGAAACTGTATTAATCTAATTATTGTTATTGTCCTTTGGGTAAGGCTATATAGATGTCACAGTTAGAGCAGACACACAAACATGGAGGGCTGGCAGGCAAACAAATCAACTGTGAAATCGGAAGCCAAGGTTATACATAGTTACTTGGCTGCCAGTCGGCCCCATGGGAGCTGGGAGCTGGTTTGTGCTGAGATGTGCCTCCAACCTACATGTTCACACAACACGGCCATTTGGCACCTACACTGCCGAGGTGCGTTCACAATTGGCGGACAGTGGCGAACATGTATTCTTTTGTATAATTTTGTGTAAACATTCCAAAAATATTAGGTTTAAACTGTCGCCCTTGGTCCAGCGTCAATGTGTGTTCGGCAAGAACTACATCCTCAAAACTGTTTGATTTTGCTCACAAACTTCTACGGCAAACTCAAAGCAAACGCAAAACTGTTTGAATGTGTTTGTGACCGTTCACAAACGTTTGCTATGTTCAACAATTCTGAACGCGCCTTTGGTGTAGCAGAGTCCGTCACACCCAGGACGTGAACACTGATTTTCCACTCTACGCTCTACTTTTTTGTCTTTCCGAATGGAATCTTTCCGATTGACCATTTCAGGTTGCCTGTTTACATGGAATGACGTCTAATCAGTCCACGTGTTTACATGCAGTGTCGCAATTTATTGGAATAGATGTTAACCATGTTTTTTCCCCAAAACGCACAGAGAGAATGCTAAGATAGCGATATGCGAGGAGATACAGTATACGGTGAATTTGACTTAATGTGTATTTGCTTACAATTAGCTTGCAATAGCTGACTATACCTTTAACTGCACATAGATACCGACTGGCCACCGCTGCACTGGCTAAGAATTACACTGTAAAACGGAATAACCACACCAGTGTGAACAGATCAGTTAGTGGTGGTGGATATGTAACGATGCACAACACTGCGTACACACACGCGCGCGCACACACACACACACGCTGCTAAGCAGTATTGCTGATGTCCATGAGCATAGCGGATTCAGAGTTGGCACACATCTGTTCATGCATTGATCAGCCTGCTCTCTCTCTCGCTGTGTGTGTGTGTGTGTGACAGAGAGAGAGAGTTATTGAGTGTCTGAATAGGAGTGGTAGTGAATTGCTTCAACAGACAGCATTAGCAAAGAGAGTGTGTGTGTGTGTGTGGCTCTTTCTCTCTGTTCCCTCTCTCTGTCTCTCTCCACGCGCTATCTCTCTCTCTCTCTCTCTCTCTCTCTCTCTCCATCCCCCTCTCTCTCTCTGTCAGGGGTATACACCCCCCTTCTTTCTCTTTTTTAAATTCACTCGTCTGTGTCAACCAATCCCGGTGGTCCTTGTGTCCGTCCATCCGTCTGACGGGGCTTTACTGGCTTGTTTAAAGCAGAGCCATGTTGAGAGAGTTGCGTCATCTCCGTTCACTTCAATGGCAATTCTTTCACAGCAATGTAGCCTCAAAATATTTCCCGGAAGTTGATCTAAATACTAAAAGTACCCTATAAATTCTATTTTAAATGTAAATATGTGCATATGTGCATATGTGCAACAAAAGTTATATGCCTATATATTTATTAAAATTCCCACCAAGCACTTCCTGGAACTATTGTGCCATAGGTTTTGCCTCTCTCCATTAACCAAATGACCGTTGAACATTTCTAATTTATGTAACTCTGTTATTTCCATAGCTCTGGTTTAAAGGTATAGTCAGCTATTGCAAGCTATATGTAAGCTAATACAGTTTTTGTCAAAACACCAAATATCTCCTTGCATTTTGTTATCTTACTGTTCTCTGTGCGTGCTGAAAAAAAATTATCTGATACTTCTACACAACCCTTGCTCATATACAGATATGTATGTATATATATATATATATATATATATATGTGTGTATATATATATGTGTGTATAT